>CAJYCV010000032.1:0-79008 GCA_913698435.1 Pseudomimeciton antennatum
AAAAATTCTTTTTGCAATATCTATACCAATTGTGGTAACTTCCATATGGGCCTCCTTATTGTTGTTTAGGATTCATTTCCTATCCTAGAAGATTAGCATTTGCTTCTCATTCTGTATATAGGGTAGGTCCATACCATTATTTCTGATCACTTTTTTGGATTGCTTCGTCGCTAGCCGCTCCTCGCTAATAGACACTTGGCGATCAGATTTTTTATTCATTATAGAAAATAGTAAAAAAAAAATGTATGGTACTATCGGTGATATGGTTCTTTAAATGTGAAGATTTATAGGCAATGCTATAATCTTGTTTATTTTCCACTGGCATAAAATATATTTTTATGCTAGAAGTTTGAAATTGTTGTATCGATCTACTCGAAACTTACTTATATATGAAATTATGTTTATTCTATACAAGTTATTATAAGTGGTTAGAGTTTGAATGTTTTACTAAATTTAATTTATGTTATGAGGTTCTAATTATGGATAAAAATATTGTCGAACAAGATGTTATTGAAATCGTTGCTAACACATTAAAAGTAAAGAAAGATTTAATTACTCCTGATTCTAGATTTGTTGAGGACCTTAAATCAGATAGTTTAGATATAGTTGAATTAATGATGGCAATAGAAGCAAAGTATAAATGTGACATCCCAGATGAAGAGGCTAGTAAAATTTTAACTGTCTCTGATGTGGTACAATATATAATAAAAAATAATTAATTGATAAGCTATAATTATGTCAACTAGAAGAGTAGTTATAACCGGTATCGGACTCATCACGCCGTTGGGAATTGGTGTAAAACCCTCTTGGGATGGTATTATAAGTGGACGTAGTGGTATTAAGACAATCACCGGCTTTGATACTTCCAACCTTGCTTGTAAAATAGCTGGTATTGTGGATCATTCAACTGATAACAGCTTTAACCCGGAGAAGTTTATTGACCCTCGTAATGTACATAAGATGGATTTATTCATCCAATATGGTATCGCAGCAGCTACTGAAGCAATCGAGGATAGTGGCTGGCAAGTAAAAGATGAATTATCGGGAGATAGGACAGGTTTAATACTAGGTTCAGGAATTGGTGGACTTAAGATGATCGAAGAGACATCAGTAAAGTTTCACAAAGAAAATAATGGCAAGGTTAGCCCATTTTTTATCCCCGCTTCATTAATTAATCTCCTTTCAGGTCACGTTTCCACTAAATACGGATTTACTGGACCAAACCAAGCAGTAGTAACAGCCTGTTCCACTGGTGCTCATGCCATAGGAGATGCTATGCGTATGATTCAATATGGTAATGTGGATGTTATGATTGCTGGTGGAGCTGAAGCACCGGTTACTCCGGTTGGAGTAGCGGGATTCGTTGCCGCAAGAGCGTTATCTACTAAATATAATTCTACACCTGAAATTGCATCAAGACCATGGGATCAAGATCGTGACGGATTTATAATGGGAGAAGGAGCTGGTGTTGTAGTACTTGAAGAATATGAGCATGCTATTAGCAGAAATGCCAAGATTTATGCTGAAATTATTGGATATGGTTCTACTGGAGATGCTTATCATATGACCTCCCCTCATCCTGAAGGAAGAGGAGCTTATAGAGCTATGTTTTATGCTCTTAAAGATGCAAAAATTGATGCAAGTCTTATTGATTATATCAATGCCCACGGTACTTCTACCCAGGTTGGTGATAGTATAGAGTTATTGGCTGTTCAAAAATTATTTTTAGACGCTAAGCCGAATATTCTTATGTCGTCAACGAAATCATCTATCGGTCATTTGCTCGGAGCAACTGGTAGCGTGGAGTTAATATATTCAATTCTTGCAATGCGGGATCAAATTGCCCCACCAACTCTAAATTTGCATAAACCGGTACCAGAAGCAAAGATAGACTTAGTTCCTTTAGAAGCTAGAAAGGCAAAAATTAGTTACGTACTTTCTAACTCATTTGGATTTGGTGGAACTAATGCAAGTTTAATTGTTAAGAAAATATAATGCTCTGGTCTTACGTACTCCTTGCTAATAACCTCAGTTTTGGATTAGAATTTTTAAATTCTAATCCAAAAACTGGTATACTCTTCTGCTTTGAAGAATTTGCTCCGCAAAACTTCGGGGCATTCGCGTACTCATGTACATTTGAGTCATATCTTTACCCACAAATATTTTGTTAAGGGTATAACTAGCATTACTCCGTCATTGCGAGGAGACGTAAGCCGACGAAGCAATCCATTTCACCCACTCTCTTGGGTATTGCTTCGTCGACCTTATGGTCTCCTCGCAATGACGGAGTAATGCTGTTGTAATACTTATAGAATAAAAATTGTAGGGCTATGAGTTACACACCTAAGCTAGTTTCCTTTTGCCCATAAATCCATATTATACCCCTTACAATACTCAAACATAGATACAGTATTAGGATGATTTATCCCGAATTCCTTCACTTGAGACTTACCAAAAAATTTATAACTATGCAAGTTTTTTGCTTTACATGCAGCTTTAGCTCCTTGACTATATAAGTAACTAACTTGAGCCACATTTTTCCGATTATCCTTATATAAATAATGGTATATGGTATAAGATTTATTATAGGATTTTATAGCTTCTTTTATATTATCTTGGGCAAACAAAATATCACCTTGTACTACATAACTAGCCGCTAAATCTGGGTCTTCCGAATAATCTGCATCTTTGGGATTTCTACGCTCATCGGCTAAAAATATGGAGATAGCCTTATTAACACGATCTGAGGCTTGCTCTAGCTTACCTAGCCCTAATTCACTTCTTGCCATTTGGGTATAAATACGACCAAACACTTCGTCAGCCTCTTTTTTGTAAGATTTATGCAAATTATATAATTGCTCAGTTTGAGTATATGCCTTTTGGTATTCTTTAAGATAATTTAATATTGCTGCTTTACGCATATAAGGATTTGTAAGCAATAGGGCATCAGGGCTTAGTCCATTATTTATGGCTATTTCTATCATTTTATTAGTTTGTTCTAATGATTCAGCATATTTCCCTTGTACAAATAATAACGATGACTTAACACTATATACATAAGGTAGGTCATTTTTATCTATTAAATCTTCATTAAGCATTTTTTCTATAATTTGAATGTTTTTTTCTGCTTCTTGAAGCTGTCCTAATGCAATATTACATATTGCTAAATAATATAATAAACCAAATTTTAAAGATTCATAACCTTTCAAATTGTCAGATACTTTTCCTGCTCTTATGAAATATTTTATCGCCCCCCTATAATTAAAATACACACTATGATAATATGAACCTATTGATTGCAGATACCTTGCATATGCATATTTTTCATCACTATCCATCAACCATAATTTAAATTTGCCAGTACCTTGTTGATCATTTTTGTTAAACCAATTAACGAATCTTTCTGCATTATGGTAGTCAAAAAGATTAAAATACTGTGCCATTAGCTGTTTATTCAGTTGCATAAGTTTATATATATTAGCATTATATTTCTCAGCATTTCTAGCAAGAACTTCAAGGTTCTCATGCATAGTTTTCTTGTTCTTAAAAAGTTGACCTCTTATCGTGCTTTTTGGTATATAACTAATTAATTTGGTAATGATATTATCTAAATAAGCATTATTATTACATTCATTTATCTCAGCTATTTTCTGAGCAATAACATCATGCATCTCAAATATAGGGTTAATTTCATTGGGATCAATGTTAGATATTAAGGCAAATTTAGACAATTGATAAATATCATCATAAAGAGTATTTTGATCATCAGTAATAAAACTTAGTAATTCTTTTGAAAAACCTTGATTATTTATTAAGGCTATTTCATTTAGTAATTTTTTTGTGCTTGGCTTTAATTGATTGATAGCTAATGTAATGTTCAATTTAATTTTGTCTGCTGATTGCTGGGTTTCTTGCTTATATTCTTCTATATCTAAACCTTGTACATTGTTTAATAATTGTGTACCTTGTACTATCAGGATAGGATAACCAGCAAATTCCTTACTCAAGAATTCTACTACTTTTGGATCATTATTTTCTAGAATATTATTAGCAAGAGCAATAGCGTCATTTTTCTCAAAAGCAGTCATTTTGACTATATTAGATAATAATTCACTATCTTGGGAACAAAATATAACGTACCCATTATGTTCCCAATCAACGAACTCTTGCACTTTTTTATTTTCACTTACCTTTAGATTATCGAATACTAGCAACCATTTTTCTTGACTTGATAAATAGCTCATTACTTCTCGTCGTACTAACCTTATATCTTCTGATATTAAATCAAATTTAGCATTACTATTGATAGTTTTTGCTAGTTTTAGCAATTCTTCATTAATATCTAAATTACAATCAATAAACCAAATAAGTTTATAATCATTTTGATTCTCATAACAATACATTCTAGCAAGTTGGGTTTTCCCCATACCACTAGTGCCTACTATGCTTGTTTGTCTGTATTTAGTTAAATTATTCTTGAGTAGATTTAGTTGTTTTACATGATCGACAAAATAAATCACTGGCATAACAAAATTAGATGTAGATATTTGTTCTTGAGCAAATAAATTAGATGGCATAATGAATATTATTAATAATACAAAATATTTATTCATTTCTTTTTCTAGTGAATGATTTCAGGAAAATTACATTACTATTTTTATTTAGTAGTATTTCTATAAGATTAACATGACTGCAACCTATTGTACAATCAAAATTATATTTTCATATCATAAATTACATACTCTATTATATCCAATATCAAATTGTAGATTGCAAGTTTATATAAAAAAACAATATTCCTACTAACCTCCACACCTTGGAACTAAACACCTAGAGTTCACTTTAGTTAATATAGTATCGGCTCTTTTTTCAAATGCATCAACCATCTTCTCAGTGGCATCAGCAAAGAATATACCAACTAACTTATCAACTATGGCAAACTTCATCTTAAAATCAATAAAAAACTCTATTTTACTATTACTATCTTCTTTAGAAAATTGCCATGAATTTTTTAAATATTTAAATGGTCCAGAAATTGCCTCTACTTCAATGGAATAGATACGTTTATTCAAATCATTTGAATAAATAATTTTTGATTGATATTTGTCTAAGAAACCCTTTAGCTGAATTACTAATTCAGCTATAATTTCTCCTTCACTCTCTGAGATAATTCTAGCAGTCCTGCACCATGGTAAGAATTCAGGATATGACTTTATGTCAAGAACTAAATAAAATAATTCCTGTGCATTATATGGTAGGATTTTGACTTTATGAAAACTTGGCATAAATGTTTTAATCTTTTTAAAAATCAGTTACCCTACCTTTATGCTGCCAGTCTCCATAGATAGTTGGTTCTTGACCTTTAAAACCACCTATTTCCTTTGGCTTTTCTTTTTTATCTTTTATGGTATTATCTTTTTTATTATTCATAAATGTACTACTACGTCTTTTTATCCCGAATCCGTCTATATTAAAAATGCGTAGAAAACTTTAGATGGAAAGTTTGCTTATCATCATAAGGTTTCTTCTTAATTGGCCAAGCCCAGTCCATTCTGATAGGGGCAAAGCGAGTGACCCATATAAAACCTACCCCAACAGAAGCACGAAGCGACTTATCATTATAAAAACTATCGGCAGTATAAGCACTTTTAGAATTTAATCCTACACCCCATAAACTACCAGCATCCATAAAAACAGCCCCAGTTACATTAAAGTCTTCTGGTAAACCAGTTGGAAAGTTAAGTTCTGTTGAAATAGTATAATATTTTTCTCCACCAAGACCTTCATTTGTTCTTTTCTCTCTAGGACCTATTCCACTGGCAGCAAATCCTCTAAGGCTATAATCACCCAAATTAAAGCGATCAGAAATTCTAACAGTTTTGCCTCCCACTCCCATAATATCACCGACACTACTTGAAAGTTTTAAAGTGAGTTTATTATTGATAAAAGATTTAAAATATTTACCGTCTAGTTCATGTTTTAGATATCTATTATTTCCCCCAACACCAGCAAATTCTTGGGTACCGCTGATAATGTAACCATTTTTAGGAACAATCTTACTATCAAGCTGATCATAAGTGATAGTATGCCCAATGGCAGATGTTACGAATTTTCCCATCTGTTCATTTAAGAATATAGAACTTGAATTACCTGGAGAGCTTAATATTTCTCTTTTAATAGTATGGTCAATTTCATGACTTAAATCTTCTGCAAGATCATAACCAAGAGAGGTTTTGAGTCCTATAGATTTTAACGTATAATTTTGATCTCCTTGTGAAAGAAATGAAGTTCCACGACCACTATGATTTTTGAAGGCATTGAAACCTAACGATAAGTCTTTATCAAGAAAATGAGGTTCGGTTATACCGCCGTAATAACTAATACTTTTTTTTCCTACTTGCACTCCAGCATTTAACAATTTTCCGGTACCAATTAAGTTACGTTCTAAGAATGATACACGTCCGAATAATCCACCTGCCGTGTTATATCCAGCATCAAAACTAATTGATGATGTTGATTTTTCCTCAACATCAATATTAATATCATATTTATCTTTTCGTGCAGTTGGTGTGACACTAATAAGTACTTTTTCAAAATAATCCAAATTACGTAAATTTCGATCACCTTTCTCGATATAAGAACGATTAAATATATCCCCTTCAGAAATTTTAAATTCTCGCCTAATAACTTTATCTTCAGTTTTGAGATTATTAGTAATATTAATTTGATTAATATACACTTTATCTGCCTTATCTATAACAAATTTAACATCAACCGTATGATCCGGATTTTTGTTACTTGTATCAGGGTAAACACTAATTCCTGGATAACCTTGACTGGCAAAATATGCAGTTAGTTTACTGGTTATTTTATTTAAACGATTAATATTGAATGTTTCACCGGAAGTAACATTAATATATTTTTTAATTTCATTTATATCAATGTTAGGTAATTTATTGTCAATAGTAATGTTGCCAAAATTATATTTTGCCCCTTCTTCAATAGAGTAAGTAATGGTGAAATATTCTTTGGTTGGATTCAGTTCTGCTGTAACAGAAATAACACGGAAATCGGCAAATCCTACTGATTGATAGAATTCTTTTAGTAATTCTTTATCATACTCCAAGCGGTCTGGATCGTAGGTATCATTAGTTTCTAAAAAACTAAACCATTTTGATTGTTTCGTTAGGATCACAGATTGCAGTTCACTAGTACGGTAATTATTATTTCCTTGGAAATAAATTTTCTTAACCGTTGTTTTAGGTCCTTCTGCAATATCAAAAGTAACTTTTACCCGATCATTCTCAAGTTTTTCAATTTGTGGGGTGACAGTTGTCGAATAACGACCGGAACGTTTGTACATCTCCTTAATTTTTTCAACATCCAGTTGGATTTTAGCCAGACTCATTGATTCACCAGCCATAGTAAGCACTTCTTTCGATAATACTGAGCTTTTGATTTTAGAATTACCTTTAAATATTACCTTAGTAACAAAAGGAGCTTCTGATACAGTAACTATCAAATTGCCACCACTTGCTAGTTTAATAGTTATATTCTCAAATAAAGATGTTGCGTAAAGATTTTTGATTGCCTCATCTTCTCTTGACGAGCTATATTCTTCTCCAACTCGAAGCTTTAAGTAATTTTCAATAGTCGAGTTTTCAATAATTTTATTACCTTGAATAGTTATTTTTTTAATATACTCAGCTGATAAAGCGGAGATATTATATAAAATAGTTGTTGCCAAAATAGCTAGTTTAATGGTTGATTTGACGTTTGTTTTCACAAGAACCTTCTTTAATAAATATTTTGATTTTATAGCTAACCCGATTAGTATTTAGCATTAGCGTCATTGCGAGAAGCCGCTTTGCGGCGACGAAGCAATCCAAAAAATGACCAAAAATGGATTGCTTCGTCGGCTCACGCCTCTGAGCCATGACGCCTGGGATATCAAAAACTTGATTCGGGTTAACTTAATCATTTAAAAACTAAGTTTTTTATATCATTTGACAGAGAAATTACAATAAGAAAAATAATTATCCCCATACCTAATCTTAGTATAACATTTTTTATTGCCCCACTAAGTGTTTTACCAAAAATTGTTTGATATATTATAAATGCTAAATGTCCACCATCTAGAACTGGAATCGGTAGCAAATTAAGTAAACCTAGATTAATTGATATCATAGCAATAAATAGTGCAAAATTTGCTACCCCTTGTTCTAAAGATTTTCCTGACTCCTTGGCAATGGTAATTGGTCCACTAATTCCATTTAGGGATTCTGTCCCTATTAACATTTGTCCAAAGTGTTTTAAAATTAAATTTGAGATATAAATAGCGTCTATAGAACCTTGATAGATACTCTGGAAAATATTCATTTTAATGTAAATAGGTTCATTTTTAGCAATAATTCCTATATAAGGTCTTTTTAGATTAGGACGCTTATCCAGTTCTTTCTCTATAGGAATTATAGAAATATCTATAACCTCACCATTTCTTTCAACTAAAAGTTGGAGAGGTTTGCTGCCATTGGTCAATAGATTGCTCTGTAAATCGGCAAAACTGTTAATTTTATTATTATTAACTATAATTATTTTATCATTTTTTGCAAGCCCAGCTAGTTCTGCGGGAGAATTAGCTACCACTTCACCAATTATTGGCGGTATCTCTACTTGACCGTGAGAAAAATAAATAGTTGTGAATATCAGGATGGCTAACAAGTAATTAGCTATAGGTCCAGCAGCTATAATTAAGAATTGGGCATAGAGAGGCTTACTAAGAAAGGCATAATGTGCCGGATTCGGATGCTCTAAAGAATTATTTTCACAAGATTTGGGTTTTTCAAGTGTTGCAGGGTCAAATCCATAAATTTTAACGTAACCGCCGAAAGGTAAAGCACAAATTTTCCATTTTACACCATCTTTGTCTATTTTAGAGAATAGTTCCTTGCCAAAACCTATCGAGAATTCCTCGACCTTTACTCCAAACATTTTAGCTACGTAATAATGACCAAACTCATGAATAAATACTAATAAGCTGATGGTCAGAATGAATCCAAATATTGATAACATACAACTCGTTATTTTAAAGAGGTTTACTAAGTTATACTTTTTTGCTATAGGTAATAGATTAAATATGTTACAATACTATTGAAAAATTTTTATGACCTCCCCCAAGATTAATACCAAAACAATAGCTCGTATTGCTGCGGTACAAGCAATCTATCAGCATAAACCGGAAAGTTCTGATCAAAACATAGATCGAATCATACAGCAAACTATTCAATTCTATCAAGATGAGCGAGCAGCTAATAATTTAAACAAATCAATAAAAGTAAAATTAAGTATAAGCTATTTTGAGTTGTTAGTAAAGTCTGTAGTTGTAAATTTATCCCAAATTGATAAGATGATATCAAGACATTTGACAGCTGAATGGCAAATTACCAGCTTACCTGTTCTACTTCTTGCTCTTTTGCGTGTGGCAATTTGTGAATTACAATTTTTTCCAAATGTGCCAAGCAAAGTGGTAATTAATGAATTCACTGATATTACAAGTGATATGTTGAGTGAAAATGAGGTTGGTTTTGTTAATTCTGTATTAGATAAAATTGCTAAAGAACCTAGTGAGATTATGTCCCATGACATCTAACATATTAGGTTTTAGAGGTAAGTTTGTTGCCGTTAAAACTGCAAAAAGGCGGAAAAATTCATCAAAACAGTGGCTTGCACGCCAATTAAATGATCCTTACGTTGCTAAAGCCAAGCTTGATGGTTATAGATCCAGATCAGCTTATAAGTTACTAGAAATTCATGAAAAATTTAATCTGTTAAAACCAGGTATGAAATTAGTTGATTTAGGGGCTGCACCAGGTGGATGGAGTCAGGTGGCTGCAAAAATTATTAAATCTGATGAATCTGCTAGTAATAATAGTATGATAATTGCAGTTGATTTGCTTGATATTGAACCAATCATTGGTGTGCATTGTCTGCAAAAAGATTTTTATGCTGAAGGTACAGAAGAGGCTATTATAAAAACGCTAGACGGTAGTGCTGATATTGTAATGAGTGATATGGCTGCAAACACAACCGGTCATGCAAAAACCGATCATATTCGGACTCTTGACTTATGTGAGCATGCGATTGACTTTGCCTTAAAAATTTTAAAGCCTGGAGGGCATTTTATTGCTAAAATTTTTCGAGGTGGTACAGAAAATAATGCACTGAACAAAATTAAGCTTAATTTTCATAAGGTCAAGCATTTTAAACCATCTTCTAGCCGCAAAGAGTCAGTAGAGGTTTATTTAATCGCTTTAAGCAGGAAATATATACTCAAATAAGTATGTGCCTATAACTCGTCATTGCAAGAAGCTACTTTGCAACATATCGTCATTGCGAGGAGTGCGGAAATCGCACGACGAAGCAATCCATCTCTAATCACTTTTCTGGATTGCTTCATTGGCTCGCATAGGCGTCAGTTTAAGGAGGTAACAATTGGAAAGCTGTCATTGCGAGGAGGCGTAAGCCTCCGAAGCAATCCACAAGATAGTGGATTGCCACGCCACCTACGGTGGCTCGCAATGACGCCTATGTGTATTTACTTACTCCTTAAACCAACGCATAGGCGTCGGCTCGTGCCTCCTTGCAATGACGATATGTTGCATATATGTCTATTAGCGAGACCACACAAGTAGGTAGTGGCAATCCACGTTCTCGGATTGCCACGACTTTACGGTCTCCTCGCAATGACGGTTTTATACTGTAGAAAATAGCAAAAAAAACCGTGAACACTCACTAATTTTCTGGCAATAATATTTCTCTTTTACCAGTATGGTTAGCAGGGGATATTACCCCATTTTGTTCCATTTTCTCAACAAGAGTAGCAGCTCGATTATAACCAATTCGTAAACATCTTTGTATATAGCTAATTGATACTTTTCGTTCTAATTGTACTATTTGTACGGCTCTTTTATATAAAGTTTCATCAGTAGTTGAATCATCCCCAATGCTTTCGGCATTTACTTCATCATCATCTAGTTGTTGAGTCACTGCTGAAAGATATTCAGGTACTCCTGTTGATCTTAAATATTGGGTTACTTTCTCTACCTCTTTATCATCAACAAACGGACCATGAACCCTGGTAATCTTTGACGAATTACCCATATAAAGCATATCTCCCATACCGAGTAACTGCTCAGAGCCTTGCTCACCAAGAATAGTTCTACTATCAATTTTAGAAGTTACTTTAAAACTGATACGACTTGGAAAATTAGCTTTAATTACCCCAGTAATAACATCAACAGAAGGTCTCTGAGTTGCCATGATAATATGAATACCTGCAGCTCTTGCCATTTGAGCTAAACGTTGTATTGATAATTCGATATCCTTGCCAGCTACCAACATTAAGTCAGCCATTTCATCAACAATTACAACAATGAATGGTAATTTTTCCATATTCATTTCAATCGTCTCGTAAATAGGCTGACCAGTTTCCGAATCAAATCCTGTTTGGATAGAACGTTCTAATATTTTACCGCTTGACGCAGCTTCCAAAATTTTAGCATTATAGCCTGCTATGTTTCTTACCCCAATATTTGACATTGCTCTATAACGATTTTCCATTTCTTTTACTGCCCATTTAAGGGCTACCACTGCTTTATTTGGCTCGGTAACCACTGGCGTTAGCAGATGCGGTATGCCGTCATAGGTTGATAGTTCAAGCATTTTGGGATCGATCATTATTAAACGGCATTCTTCTGGGGTATAACGATAAAGTAGGGAAATTATCATCGCGTTAATTGCCACTGATTTTCCAGAACCAGTTGTACCTGCAACTAACAAATGTGGCATTTTTGCTAAGTCTGCAATAAAAGGCTTGCCAGCTAGATCCTTACCTAAAATCAATGGTAGCATAATGCTACTATCTTGATATTCCGGTGTTTCAATCAATTCTCTTAGACAAAAGAATGCTCGTTGTTTATTTGGTAACTCAATACCTAGAACGTTTCTACCTGGTATTACAGCTATTCTAGTTGATATCGCAGATAAAGATCTAGCAATATCGTCTGATAAACCTATAATCCTAGAAGATTTAGTACCGGCAGCTGGCTCAAATTCATATAACGTGACAACTGGACCTTGGCTAATATTAATGACCTGACCTTTAACACCAAAATCATTAAGGACAGTTAGCAGTATTTGTGCATTATTTTGTAGTTCTGATGAAGTTTCCACTTTTATATTTTGGCTGTCAGCCTGTTTTAATAATTCGATAGGAGGCAAGTCTGGTAATTGGTTATCTTCTTTTCTTAATGAAGATGGTTTCCTTAAAGGATGAGATTGTGAGTCATTATTTTTTCCTGGATATCCATTTATTTTGTCAACATGTGAAGCTTCTTCTTGATTAATAAAAGGAGCCTTTTTTATTAGAACTGCTTTAGTTGGGTTGATATTTGTTGATATTGTAGGTAATGGGATAAGTTTTTTATAAGGTATTAGTTGGAATAATTTAATTATGCTATTCCAGAAAGATGAAAATTTTATTTCTGCCAATAAAAATAATAAAATAAATGTAATAATAATTAAAGCGTAATCGGCTCTAGCATCTAATTGCTTGATTAGCGGGTAAATAATAGTACCAACTGTTCCGCCGGCACCTGCCGGTAAATAATCAATTTTTATCTTAGTGCAGACTATCGATAATGATATAATTGACAGCAGCAGCACCATTATCCTGATGGTAACCGATTTTTTTTCTAAACGCCACACGCTCAAAGACCAAAAAATACAACAAATTGGCAAAATAAACGATGCTATACCAAAAAATTGGTAAAAAATATCCGCTAAATAACAACCGAAATAACCTAATAAATTGCTTGGATATTTACCTGTCACAGAATTAAAGGAAGGATCGTCTGGATTATAAGTTACTAATAATAAAATAGTAAAGCATCCTACCAACATTAATAAAGCAGACCGCACTCTATTATTAGTAAGAATCCTGTTTATGTAATATAGCACAAAATTTGCCTAAAAAAATGAACCACTTTGGTCGTTGCTTAAGATCCTCAAAGAACCTAGTATGTATAAATGGAATCCATATATCTGCATAATAGACTCAGACAGGGATGTTTCCTAATAATAAAAATTATAGTCCCGGGGCAATACGTTAAGCTCACGAACCAAGCAGCTCACACCTTATTACTCTTCTGCTTTCAAGAGTGTTTTTTAAGTCGATATTCCGAGTATTTTATAATATCACTTTCCAATCTTTCGTGCAAGATCTTCTAAATATCCTGCTATAGTACTTAACGTTTCTGCAAATTTTTCTTCTTCGCAAGGTATTTTGTCACCATCGATTTTAGCAATTTTATTAGTCAAATTTTGTACTTGTTCCTGTAAACTTAAGGCAGACATAACTAATAATAGCTCAAATGATGCTGATGGACTAACCTTTTTTATCTGTGTAATATTTTCATTTAACTTGGTTGCAAGATTGCACAACTCTTCTTCCGATCCGTCACTGCATGCCAGTTGAAAAGTTTTGCTACCCAGTATTATTGTTACTATAGACATCTATATTATGTGTTTTTATGTTTCATTTCTTCCAGTTCAGCAATATATACAGCTATTTGTTCAAGTATTTTTGTATAATTATCCTTGAGATGTCTATTTTCGTCTCTCAGTTTATTAATTTCTTGATGCTGCTCCGCAATATCTGACAAAAGACCTTCAATCCCTTGATCCACTTCTTGCATTAATTTAAGTAACAAATCTTTAGTTATTGTCATTCATATGGTAATATTAAGTGAAAAATTATTGGAATTATTATTAACGTTAAAATAGAGATTATAATTAGGTGTTTTTTCCATTTATAGTCAGACGCCATTAGCTCAGACCTATTTTTGAGGTCAATATCCCTAAGGGTTCCTTGATCATCTTCCTTACTTGTATCCAAAACTATCCCTAAATAATTTGAGTATAACTTAAGATAACCCTTTACATAAACTTCCGCTGGCATTGAATTTAGGTCTCCCTCTTCAAGAGCTACTAAATACTGCTTTCTAATTTTCAAATAAGCAGATATCTCTTCAAGAGTTTTACCAGACTCTATTCTTGCTTGTTTTAGGGATGACGACATAACACTCTACTCAAGTTTACGCAAAAAGGTTTCAAATTTCTTATTTGCTAAAATTAAAATATTTAAGTCAATATTGTCCTGCGTTCTAATTCTTTTGACAAAATCTAGGAAAATAGATGCAGAGTTTATATTATTATCAATCCATAAATCTAAATCAATACTTACTTTAGATTTGTTAATTATTTTAGTTAGTAATTGTCTTTGTTTATCATACAAATCATCTTTTAATGATTGCGTTGATAATCTATTCCAATAGAAATCGTTTAGTTGTTTATCACAAGATTTACGAAGCCAATCGATACTAAATTTATTACCAGTAGCAAAATATAAATTAGCAACGTCATTATTTGTAGCTTGGGTTCTTTTTGCAATATATATTATGTCAAAAACCGACACTAAGCTATCGAGAGTCGCAACCCTTTGAGCTATCTCATCTGTTACCCCCAACAAAGTATATTGCTTAACTTTATCATCGAATTTATTTTTTGCTTCTCCTAAAAGAAATTTACTCACCACTTTGCTAAGCATTCTAGCTGGTTCATAAAATTCATCAATGGTATCGCTAATATTGATAGGATGTTTTATATGTTTTAAAAACCAGGAGATACCTCTACGCATAATTTTAGCAAGTTCAGTAAACATGTCAATTTTAACTTTATACTCTATAGTACTTGGTAAAGATTCCACTATAGTCCATAAATTATCTAAATCAAAAATTTCACAGATAATGGTATATGAACGAACTATGTCACAAAGAGCAGCCCCTGTATCACGTTTTATAAGATTAAGTGATGGACCACCTAACTGATTAATGATTTTATTTGTTACAACGGTTCGAATAATTTCATGCTTAAGCGGATGAGATAAAATTTCCTCACGAAATTTTTCTTGCATTAGTGCTGGAAAATAATTAATCAGATAAGACTCAAAATATTTATCTTTTGAAAATGTTGCTGTTATTAAATCATGATAGACTGAGCGTTTACTATAAGAAAGTAATATACAAAGCTCAGGACGGGTCATATTCTCCTTATTGAGTGCCCTTCTATTTAGCTCCTCCCTAGTTGGTAGAAACTCAACAGTTCGATCAATTAATTTCTCTTCTTCTAAAATATCAATAAACTTGCTAAATATTTCGATAGTTGAAATACGAGATAATTGCATGATATTAATCGCTTGATTCTGCTTATAGTTATCAACTAACACCAATTCTTCAACTTGTTTGGTCATAGTTAACAGCAGCTTATTACGTTCTTCTAAACTGATTTTCTTAGAAGATATAGCCTGATTAAGAGCAATTTTTATATTTACCTCGTGATCGGAACAATCAACGCCAGCTGAATTATCAATGAAATCGGTATTTATCTGCCCACCGAGCTTACTATATTCTATTCTACCTTGTTGTGATACACCAATATTTCCACCTTCTCCTATTACTTTAGCTCTAATATCTTTGCCATTAACTCTCAGATTATCATTTGCCTTATCGCCTATCTCTAGGTGACTTTCTGTCGAAGCTTTTATATAGGTTCCTATACCACCGTTCCACAGCAAATCAACTTCTGCTTGTAAAATAGCTCTAATCAACTGTTCTGGAGTTAATTGATCAATATCTATCTTTAGCAATGATTTGGCTTCTGTAGATAACAAGATAGACTTGCTACTTCGCTCAAAAACCCCCCCACCTTTTGAAATTAACTGTTGATTATAGTCAGACCAATTTGATGTAGGTAACTTGAATAATCTCATGCGTTCATTGAAACTAATAATTGGATCAGGTTGTGGATCAATAAATATATGTTTATGATTAAATGCGGCAACAAGTTTTATTGCATTAGACCTAAGCATACCATTACCAAAAACATCTCCAGACATATCGCCAATACCAACAACAGTAATAGGGTCTCTTTGTACATCAATACCCATAGCATAGAAATGGCTTGCTACAGAAATCCACGCTCCTTTTGAAGTAATAGCCATTTTCTTATGATCATAACCGGCTGATCCACCGGAAGCAAAAGCATCACCTAACCAAAAATTATATTCAGCAGACACGCTATTTGCATGATCCGAAAATGTTGCTGTACCTTTATCTGCTGCGACTACTAGATATGGATCTTCTTGGTCATAGATAATAGTATTTTGCGGTTGGATAATTTTGCCATTAACTATATTATCAGTGATATCAAGTAAACCGCGGAGAAAATTTTTATAACATTCTATAACTCTTGCCATATATTCTTGACGAGTCATATTATCATCAGTGAAATTAACAAAAAATCCACCTTTTGAGCCGTCGAAAGGAACAATGACCGAATTTTTGGTGCTTTGTGCTTTCATTAGCCCTAATACTTCTATTCTATAATCCTCTCCTCTATCAGACCATCTAAGACCACCACGAGATACTTTACCACCTCGTAAATGAATAGCTTCAAAATCATTAGCATAAACAAATATTTCAGCAAATGGTACTGGCAAAGGTAAATTAGGAATTTTTTTCGAGTCAAATTTAAAAGAAAAATAATTTTTACAGACTATATTATGTTTGTTGTCTCCATTCTGCAAATTATTTGAGTATATATTGTTATCAGAACTAGGTTGATACCAATTAGTTCTAACAATAGCTTCAATAATACCAAACATATGCCTTAGAACCTTATCCTCACTACTACTAGTGATTTTATTAAGATATCTAAGGATATTATCTTTTATAGTTCTTACGTGTACATCTGAAAAATTTGCCGGATTAAATTTAGCGTCAAACAAATCAACTAACATTTTAGTATATAAAAAATGCTTTATTAAGGTCAATTGAACATAACCCTTACCATAGATAAAGCCTGTTTGATGTAAATATCTAGTTAATGCTTTAACTAACTTAACTTGCCACCAATTAAATCCTGATAACACTATTAATTTGCTTAAGGAATCATTATCTAGAAGTCCCTGAGATATTTTATCTAAAGCCTCTTCTACATTTGCTTTAAGCAGATCAATATTTCCTTCAATAGTTATCAATGCTTCAAGAGTAAACTCATATATCCAACTTTCTTCAATATCTCCAACTCCTTTTATAGCAAAGCTTTGTTCATCTATGGCTTTGAATCCCAAATTTTCTATAGATGGTAATAGGTCTGAAAGAGCTAATTTGGGTGCAGGGCTGTAAATTTTTAGCTGAAATGCCCTATTATTTATAGCAATTAAATTAAATATAGGCTTATGATAAATACTAGCCTCTTTTAGATATTCAATATCTATTAAAGTTGTTTGTCCATTAAATTTCTCTCTATAATCAATAGGAAAAATTGGGTCAAAAAGTTTGAAATTTACTCCTCCCTGATATTCGCCAAAATTTTTACATAATTTATGATAGAAATCTTCGCTCCAACGAGTGGAAAGTTTATCTAATTCTTGCTCTATTGTTTCAATTTCAAAATCAAGGCTATTTTTATTCTGTACCTCTAACGTGACAAATAAATATGAAAAATTTTCTGCCACTTCTGCCATATAATCTGATAGTATTATACCATTAAGTGTATCGGATAAATAACAATTTATTGCACTATGTACTTCTGGTGTTAAACGATCTCTTGGTAGAAATATTATGATATTAATAAAAGAACCAGACCAATCTTGTTGTATAAATAATTTAAGTTTTCTACTCATCATACCTGAGAGTACATATAAGCACATACAATATAGATCACCTTCATCAATCTGTATCAATGCTTCTTTAGGCAGAGTTTGGACTATACTTTTAAGCTTTTTGGTATTATATCCATCCGTTGGAAATGCAGCTTTATCTAAAACGAATTTTAGTTTTTGTCTCAATATAGGAATATCAGTAATTGGCTGGTAATATATTGCCGAACTATATAAACCAAAAATTATGCTACCTGAAAGGTACTTTTTATCCTGATCAATCTTCTTAACTAAAATATAATCTATTAAGTGACTTCTATGTACGCTTGATATGGTATTAATTTTACCTAAAATAACTAATTTATTGTTATATAATGGACTTGCTGAACGTTCGATAATATCAATAACTTCATTGTTAGTATCTTGCCCTTGCCATATCTTTTTGACACCCTCTTCTAATGAAAAAGCTTTGGAAATTAGATCAAAGTTAATCATACCTAGAAAAGTAAAATTATCATCTTTTAACCAATTTAAGAAATTTGTGGACTCATTATAATCCAAATGGTTGTCATTGTATAATTGCTGATTATTTTGAATCTCATTTGAGATAGCTGTCACTCTGTTTAATAGTTTAGACCACACATTATAAGTAGTATCTACCTGATCTAGAGTTTCATTTAAGGACTTCTCTAAAGAATTAATATCTTTCTGTTCAAAACTTCCTAGAATGGTTATATGTACTAAAGATTCCTCGCTATTTTTTTTGACATCCAATATTTCTTGTAAGAGACCATCTTTATTTCTTACGCAAGCTATAACAGGATGAAGTAAAAATTTAGCTTTCAAGTTGAGAGCTGTTAACAAACAAATAATCGAATCAACTATGAATGATTTATTATCATTCAATAGCAAAATATTAATTGCAGGATTATTTTCAATTACCGTACTAACAATCTGGAATTTTCTTTTATTAGACTGTTTTTCTTTAAAGAACTGAAAAGCACTATGAGCAAACTCACCAAATAATTCTTGCCTATCTCTAAAATTGTAGTCTATAGGAATATAAACTAGAAATTCTTGTAAAAATTTGTTATAAAGTGGATCCCCATTTTTAACTTTACTCAATGATAAAATTTCTGATTTATAATTAGGTACTTGACAAGTAAGCCTGCTTAAAGATAAAGATGCCCTCTCTGTACTGTTTATTGTAACCTTTTTTATTGTCATATTTGTTACCAAACTTTATGATTATTTCAAAGATTAAGAATTATATACCTAACCCGTTAAAGTTCTGGATAACTTGTTTTGTCATTGCGAGACCACGTAAGTAGGTCGCGGCAATCCATATTCATTAGATTGCTTCGTCGCCCTGAAGTGGCTCCTCGCAATGACATGTATATATCCCAAAACTTATTCGAGTTAGCTATAATTCTTATCCCGAACTGAGCTATTATATATTATAATTAAATAAATTACTTAAGCAAGAGGCTCTAATCATCATGGAAACTATTTTTGCCCAAAGCTCCAAATCAGGAAAAGCTGGCGTTGCAGTCTTTCGTATTTCTGGACCTAAAAGCTTGGTTGCATTAAAACACTTACTTAAAAATGATAATGCTGAGCTTGTTCCTAGAGTCATGTACTGTAGAAAGCTTATAAATCCTAAAAATCAAGAATTAATTGATGATGCAGTGGTAGCATATTTCCAAGCCCCAGCTAGCTTTACTGGTGAAGATGTAGTAGAGATATATACACATGGTAGTGTAGCAATTGCCGCTATGCTAACTGAAACATTGTTAACCATCGATGGTTTAAGAATGGCAGAGCCTGGAGAATTTACCCGTAGGGCGTTTTTAAATGGCAAATTTGATTTAACTGCGGCAGAAGGTATTGCCGATTTAATTGAAGCCGAAACTATTTGGCAACATAGGCAGGCGGTTAAGCAAGTTAGTGGAGAACTTGAAGAACTTTATAATGGGTGGAGGCAAAATTTACTGACCATTATAGGCTTACTGGAAGCTTATATTGATTTTCCTGATGAAGATATTCCACAAGAAATATTAAATAGGGTTATGACTATTAGTGGCGAGCTTAAATATGCTATAATAAAACACCTTAACGATAATAGACGGGGGGAGCTGCTTCGAACCGGCATTAAATTAACTATTTTAGGAACTCCTAATGTTGGGAAATCTAGTTTACTTAATTTTTTGATGCAAAGAGACGTTGCCATTGTATCAAATATTGAGGGTACAACTCGTGACATAATTGAGGGACATCTAGATATTGGAGGGTATCCAATTATATTACAAGACACAGCTGGTATAAGGGCTAGTAATGATTTAATAGAATTAGAAGGCATTAAACGAGCAATTGAATCAGCAAAAATGGCTGATATCAAAATAATTATGCTTGATGCTATAAAGTTAAGTAACTCACCCTCATATTTTGAGGAAATGACTGGTATTATCGATTTAATAGATGACAATACTATAATGTTGATCAATAAAATTGATCTTCTAAATGAGATTAACAAAATAATAGATGTATGTAGCAACAGATTATTTCCTTTAAATAAAAATTATTTAAAGATTTCTATAAAAAATAATATTGGGATGGATAGTCTGTTAAAAGAAATCGAAAACATCGCCCATAATATAGCAGGTTTAACCGAAACGCCGCATATTACTAGACAACGTCAACGAGCATTTATAGAGAAAGCATTGGAATATTTAGAAAAATTCAATAATGAGAATTTTAATGGTGAAAATGACTTAGTGCTAGCCACAGAAGATGTTAGAATGGCTATTAGAAGTTTGAGTAATGTTACTGGTAAGATTAGCGTTGAAGAAGTGTTAGGGGAAATATTTAGTAATTTTTGTATAGGTAAATAATCGATGATTCAAAAAAAACAACAAGAAGTGTTAGAGCTACTAGATAAATGGCAGAAATATCTGAGATTACAAAGAAATTGTTCTGAACATACGATAATTTCTTATAAGAATGATTTAGAAAATTTCCTGAATTTTCTAAATCACTATAATTCGGAAATCATAACCATGAATTCTCTAAGGCAAGTTGATATAAGACTAGTACGGAGCTGGCTTTCTAAAAGGCAACAAGATAATTACCTAACAGCTTCTAATTCTAGGGGTTTGTCTGCTATCAAGAATTTTTATAAATATCTAGAGAAAACCACTAATATTACTTGCCATGCAATTTTTTCCATCAAAAATCCTAAGAAAGCTAAAATATTGCCTAAATCTTTATCTCAGGACGATGCTCAATTATCTATTGAACATATTGATAATTTTACCGATTTAGAATGGGTGGAATTGAGGAATAAAGCCCTATTAGTGCTTATTTATGCTGCTGGGCTTAGAATATCTGAGGCATTATCGATAACTAAATTTCATCTACAAGACGTAGATTTTATAAAAATAACAGGAAAGGGCAAAAAGGAGCGGCTAATACCATGGACGCCAATTGCTAGAGATTTTATAGAACAATACCTAAGTAAATTACCTTATAATATAGATGAAAAAGATCCAATATTCCGAGGGAAATTGGGTAAAAAATTACAAGCTCCAGTATTTAATCGTGAATTGATACGATTACGTCGCTTCTATGGATTACCGGAACATTTGTCAGCTCATTCCTTTAGACATAGTTTTGCGACGCACTTGCTTGAAAATGGAGCAGAATTAAGGTCTATTCAGGAATTACTTGGACATAAAAGCCTATCAACTACCCAACGTTATACTAAGGTTAGTCTAAAGCATTTGGAGAATATTTATAATAATACCCACCCAATATCAAAATCTAATAGCAAAATATTATAATCTTCTTGCCATGATTTTTAGTTATACGTTATATTATCACATATTTCAATATCGAGAATCCTGTATGTCTAGAATTATTTTACTAGAAGGGTATAAACCCTCTAATGATGAAGAATATATGAATCCTAAACAGTTAGAATATTTTAGGCAAAAACTTCTGGAATGGAAACGTTCTTTGCTAGAGGAATCACGAGAGACCTTGAACCATCTCAAGGAAGAAAATTGGAATGAACCAGATTTTAATGATCGTGCATCAATTGAAACGGATACAGCACTCGAGTTGCGAACAAGAGACAGGTATCGTAAGCTTATTGATAAAATAGAAGAGGCTTTGGTAAGGATAGAAAAAAATGAATATGGTTATTGCGAAGAAACCGGAGAGCCAATTGGCTTAAAACGTCTAGAAGCAAGACCAGTTGCAACTTTATGTATTGAATCGCAAGAGCAACATGAAAGCTATGAAAAGCAGCATATAGATTTATAGTGATAGTCTTTTTATAATTTCATCTTTGCTAAGCAGAGGTAATATAACTGACATTTCAGGTCCAGATGCCATTCCCGTTATAGCAAGTCTTAAAGGCAGGAATACCTCCTTGCCTTTTTTCCCAGTTACTTCCATAATCCTTTTAGTCCATATGCTCCAACTATCGATGGTTATTGGTTCGTCTATTAACAAGGTAGCTGCTTGTTTTAAAAACTCTTTATCTAATCCTTCAACTTTAGATGGTACATAACAAATATTCCACCAATCTTTTATTTCAGATAATTTTTGTAAATTACCTCTAACTGCCAGCCAAAATTGTTCATTTACTTGCTCAGCCTTAATTTCTTTTAAGCGATCTTTTACTTCATCAAAACTCAAGCTAATTAGTAACTTATGATTTAAACGCTCTAATTCTTCTGACAAATAAGTAGTTGGGCTTTTAGAAAAATTATTAATGTCAAATTCTTGTATTAGCCCATCTAAATTCTTAAATGGCATAATAGCCGACGACGAACCAAGCAAACTAAAGAAACTATTAATTGCCATCGGTTCTAATCCAATTTCATCCCTTAGAGAAGCGATCTCAAACCCCCCTATTCTTTTAGATATTTTTTCATCTCGGCTAATAACTAGGCTCAGATGAGCAAAATTTGGTACCTCTGCCTCTAGAGCTTCAAACATTTGCACTTGAATTGCAGTATTAGTTACATGATCCTCTCCTCTAATAATATGGGTAATGGCATAATCAATATCATCAATAACCGAACAAAGCATATAAGTCATACTGTTATCTTCTCTGATAACTATCGGATCGCCAATATTTTTACCTTCATATTTAACCTCACCTTTAATCATATCTTGCCAAATAATTGGAGTATGCGATATCAAGAATCGATAATGCGGTTTTCTTCCTTTGCTAATATAATCATTTATTTGTTGTTCAGTAAGATTTAAGGCTGCACGATCATATATCGGAGGTAGTCCTCTTGATAATTGTAATTTACGCTTTAATTCAAGTTCTTCCTGGGTCTCAAAACAAGGATATAATTTATTTTTTTGTAATAATAATGCTTTTACCGCTGCATATTTATCAAGTCTACTAGATTGACAAAAAGTTTGATCCCAGTTAAGTCCTAAAAATTTAAAATCCTCTTCAATGGCATTTTTATATTGTTGTTTACTACGTTCAAGATCAGTATCATCAAACCTTAAAATGAATATACCATTATGCTTTCTAGCATATAACCAATTTATAAGAGCTGTCCTACTATTACCTATATGCAACATACCAGTTGGTGATGGTGCAAATCTTGTGATAACCCTTCTCATAATTTTTTAACCACTTATTTTGCTTTTTTAGACTTCCCTGCATAAGTCAAAGAAGCCCTCGGGATTTTTAGGAGAAACGAAGCCGAGTACCGCAGCGTACATAAACGTACGTGAGGAGCAGAGGCAAGTTTCGACGACAAAATCACCAACTAGATTGGCTTATGCTAGGTAAGTCTTTTCTTTCTTGTTACTTTTTTTACAGTATTAGTCTTTTTAGCAATTTTTTTTACAACTATCTCCGGTTTGTCAGTATCTTGTTCTTGTTTATTCTTTAACTTATTATTATTAGCCTCAATTATTTCCATAGCTATTTCTGTTGTAATGGTAAAAGGATCGTATCTTTTAGGTATGGAAATAAACCTATCAAGATATTTAAGATATGGACCATACCTACCTATACCCAGTATAATCTCTTGTTGAGATTCAGGGTGCAGGCATAATTTAACCGGCAACTCAAGAAGCCTTAGAGCCAAACTAAGAGTCACGTCACTTTGTGCTATCGATGATGGTAACGACGCACGCTTTGGTTTTGCCCCCTTGGCAACTTGTTTGCTAGTCTGTACATAAAAACCATATGGACCTTTCTTTAACAAAACATCATGACCCTCTTTATCTACTCCTAATAATTTGTTTTCCTCAACCATATCAACAATATCACCATTTTTCGAAGTAATTTGTTTTTTGAAAGTACATTCAGGATAGTTACTACAAGCTAAAAATGCTCCAAACTTACCAAGTTTTAAACCTAATTGACCTGTAGAACAGGATGGACAATTTTTTGAATTAGTACTTTCTGATTTTTCTCCAAATAGGTGATAATCTAATGCCTGTTCAACATAAAGAATTATATCAGATATTTTCTTATCACTAACTATTTCTACATTATTATTAAACCCATCCCAGAATTTTTTTAGTAAAGATTTCCACTCTATTTTACCTTCTGCCACCTCATCCAAATCATTTTCAAGATCAGCTGTAAAATCATATTCAACATATTTCTTGAAAAAACCTATCAGAAATGTTGTCACTAAACGTCCTAATTCCTCTGGAAAGAAACGTTTTTTCTCAACAACCACATAGTTCCTATCTTGCAACACTGATATAATAGAAGCATAAGTAGAAGGGCGACCAATTCCAAGTTCCTCAAGCTTCTTTACTAGACTAGCTTCAGAATATCTTGGTGGTGGTTCGGTGAAATGCTGTGCTGGATCGACTGAAACTGTAGTTAATTTTTCCCCTTCTTGTAGTAATGGCAGGAGCCTATTTTCTTCTTCCGTTTCATCATCCAAACCTTCACGATAAATTTTGTAAAAACCATCAAAGGCAATAATTGAACCAGTTGCCCTGGCTGTGAATTCTTTCTCTTCTGTATCAAGCTGAGCTACTACCAAATCAATAATAACATTTTCCATTTGGCAGGCTATTGTCCTCTTCCAAATCAAATCATATAGCCTGTAATAATCTTTATCTAGTTTATCCTTTAATTTTTCTGGTAATAAAGTAACATCAGTGGGTCTAATAGCCTCGTGAGCTTCTTGAGCATTTTTGGCTTTAGATTTATAAACTCGCTGGCTAGCTGGTAGATATTTATCACCAAAATTCTTATGTATCAACTGACGTATTTGTTCAACAGCCTCACTAGCAAGGGTGGTACCATCCGTTCTCATATAGGTAATCAAACCTATTGTTTCATTACCTATATCCATGCCTTCGTAAAGTTTTTGAGCAATTTGCATAGTTTTTTTAGCAGTAAATCCTAATTTCCGAGCTGCTTCTTGCTGTAACGAAGAGGTAATAAAAGGCGGTTGTGGTTGACGTTTCTGCTGTTTCTTTTCTAAAACTGCGACATGAAAATTCTTCGATTTTATTTCTTTGACTAAATCATTAGCTGCAGATTCATTAATAATTGAGAATTTCTCTAATTTTTTACCATTGACATGAGTTAATCTCGCTAAAAACAGCTCCTTATTACTATTCAGAACATTAAGACTAATATCCCAATATTCTTGCGATTTAAAACGTTCAATTTCATCTTCTCGTTCACAAATAAGTCTGAGTGCTACAGACTGTACTCTACCTGCTGATTTACATCCCGGCAATTTACGCCATAATATTGGTGATAAAGTAAACCCTACCAAATAATCTAGTGCCCTCCTTGCTTGCTGAGCATTAACCAAATCAATATCAATATTTCTTGGGTTTTCCATTGAGTGTAAAATAGCTTTTTTGGTAATTTCATCAAATGCTACTCTCTTAAAGAAATCATTAGATTTAACCGAGTTTTTTTCTTTTATTATTTCTGCAACATGCCAGGCAATTGCTTCTCCTTCTCGGTCTCGATCTGTTGCTAGATAAACCATTTTAGCTTTGGCAGCATCCTTAGTTATTGCTTCAACATATTTTTCTGCTTTGTCTGATATAACATATTTCATGGCAAAATCTTCATTTGGCAAAACTGAACCATTTTTAGATGGTAAATCTCTAATATGTCCAAACGAAGCAATAACCTTAAAATCGCTATCCAGATACTTATTTATCGTTTTCGCCTTTGCTGGCGATTCTACTATTACTAATTTCATATTATTTATATATTAAAGATATCTTGTTGCCAGGATATCTAGTTATTTTTCCAGCCAGTTCTAGCTCCAATATTATCATATATATAGCTGGCAAAGGTAGCTGTGTTTGATGTAAACAATCAAAATCTATAGGAGTTGAAGATAAAAGCTCCTTAACCTTCATACGCATATCGTTGGTAATTAGATTAGCATATTTTATATTTAACGATTTAAACTGATTATTTTCAGCTGAATCATTTGCTATATCCTTAGATTTACTGACAATCTTGGTAAAATGTGGTAAGTTAGTCACTATATCCTGAGTAGATTCCACCATATGAGCTCCTTCCTTAATAAGTTTATTAGTACCCTGACACCTAGGATCTAGCGGAAATCCTGGTACGGCAAATACTTCTCTATTTTGTTCTAAAGCAAACCTTGCTGTTATTAACGATCCAGATTTTAGACTTGCCTCAATTACTACTGTTCCAAGAGATATACCAGAAATTAATCGATTACGCTGTGGAAAATGTTGCCCTAGAGGTTTTGATCCTACTGGTAATTCAGCAATTATCAAGCCATCTTGCTGGATTTGCTCAAATAATTTAACATTCTCTGGGGGATAAACATAATCAATTCCTCCAGCGATAACTCCTATTGTTTTAGAAACATTTACTTGATGCACTGCTGTATCAACACCTCTTGCAAGACCAGAAACCACTATATAATCTGCATCTGTCAATTCCTTAGCAATTTTATTAGCAAAAGCACGACCATTTACTGAAGCATTTCTTGCTCCAACAATTGCCAAACATCTTTCGTGTGATAATAACCCAATATTGCCCTTATAACTTAGTATCGGTGGGCAATCAAAAATCTCTAACAATAACCTTGAATATTCTGAAGATTTATAGGTAATAATGTGAGCATTATGCTTTTGCAACAGCTCAAGTTCTTTACTTGCGTCACTCTGAGAAAATACCTTTACTGGCTTAGAACGCCCACCTCGCACAGAAAATTCTTGTATGTTGTCAATTGCAACACTACTACTACCAAATAGCTTTATTAAACTCCAGAAAGTTCTTGGACCAACATTTTCGCTCCTAATTAGTCTTAGAATATCAATAGTTTCTTTTGTATAAGATATTGGGTTGGTATCCAAAAATAGCTCTTTAAGCATCAAACCTCTTTGGTTGGCTTTATACAACCAACCCAATTATATTTATCCATAGCCAACTAATGAATGTGGATTGCTTCGACCTACTTGCATGATCTCGCTAATAGACGTCTTGTACTTTAGCTTTTTTTCCGTGAACGCTCACTAACAAGTTATTCCAAATTCAGTTATATCTATGAATATAACAGATTTTTATGACCCACTAATAGCTGTTTTCATTATTTTTGCGATATTGCTTATTTTTTATTTATCATAAGAAAATAGCAAAAAAACCGTGAACACTCACTTCTTCAAAGCAGAAAAGTATATTATAATTTCTCTGCATTAGAAGCTAAGTAATGTGCCACTCCTTTATGTGAGGGAGTAATACCTTCATCACCTTTATGCCAGCCAGCTGGACATACTTCACCATGTTTTGCATTATAGTCTATAGCATCTATCACTCTTATTACTTCATCAATATTTCTACCAATTGGTAAATCGTTAACCAGCAAGTGACGCACTATAAATGTTTCATCAATAACAAAAGTACCACGCAGTGATATTCCATCATCGTGCAGTACATTATAACTATGTGAGGCACTCTTTTTAAGGTCCGATACCATAGGAATCTGGATATTACCAACACCACCTTTATTGTAGGGGGTATTCTTCCAAGCTAAATGCGAAAAATGCGAATCAACACTTATTGCCACTAATTTTGTATTTCTCTCAGTAAATTCCCCTAGCCTATTATTAAAGGCTATAATTTCTGACGGACAAACAAAAGTAAAATCAAGAGGATAAAAAAACAAGACCACTTTATGATTCTTAGCATAATTTCTAAGATTAAATTCAGATTCTATACTATTATCAGGCATAATAGCTTTAGCTGTAAAATCCGGAGCAGCTTTTCCAACGAACACTTGCATTAAATTTCTCCAATTAAGATGATTAAAAAAATATTTATTATGATACACAGAATTATAACCTATTACAATACCAAATCCAAAATAACTCAACTAATAATTTAAAAATTACTAGAATTTTAGATTATTAGACCTTTTACTTGTGATTTCCATAATTTTTTGTACAATTTACTGTTTTTCAATAATTCCTCATGTGTTCCATCTTCAACTATACTACCTGCATCAAAAACCAAAATTCTATCCATATTTAACAAAGTTGATAATCTATGGGCTATAACTAATACAGTTTTATTTTGCATTAAGTAAGATAGAGAATCTTGTATTAAGCTCTCAGTCTCACTATCTAAACTGCTTGTTGCTTCATCAAGGATTAATATTGGAGCATTCTTTAATATTGCCCGTGCGATTACTATCCTCTGTCTCTGACCACCTGACAAATTATTACCTCTTTCACCACATAAGCTCTGGTACCCTTCTGGCATAGTGGCAATAACTTGATGTATATGAGCTGCTTTTGCCGCCTCTATTACCTCTTCTAAGCTAGCATCTTTTTTTCCATATCTAATATTATCGATAATTGTCCTATGAAATAGGATTGGTTCTTGTGGTATTATGCTAATATTATCTCGCAAAGAGTCTTGAGTTACATATCTAATATTTTGCTCATCAATCAGAATTTCTCCTTGGTCTATATCGTGCAATCGTGTAATAAGATTGACAAAAGTTGTTTTTCCTGAACCAGAAAATCCTACTAACCCAACCTTCTGTTGCTTCAAAAGCGTAATGGATTTATTTTCAAATAAATTATTATTATGATAATATTTAAAGCTAACATTTTTAAATATTATCTCACCTTTTGTAACCTTTAAAAGATGGGCATTCTCAATATCTTTTATAGTATGAGGTTTCATTAATGATATAGTTTGATTAAAAGAACCAAACTCTTCAAACATATCCCCTATTTCCTGCGTTAAATCCCACATTTCATTAGTAACCGTCATACACAAAGTAAGTACCAAGACGCAATCTCCTATAGTTATTTGCATTTGACTACGGAATATTGCTAAATAATAAATCATGATAAAAATCATTATAGCACAAATTACTCCTAGTACAGCACGTAGCTTCCACATGAAAAATTGCATAATTTGTTCATTAACCATAGCATTATCTATTTTTACTTCTAGATTTTGATGTTCAAATTTATGAGAAGTAAACATACGTACTGCACTAATATTGGCTATTAAGTCAACAATATTACCGACAACTATTGATTTACTACGAGCATAATTTACTGAATATTTGGTTATTGTACTTGAACAAATGACACTACTCCCTATAAAAGCACAAATAAATATCAGGAATATAGTAGAAAATATTTGATGAACCGAGTACATGGCTACTAGAGCAAAAACAATTATAGCTAGTTTATATATAATTTTTTCGCCAAATAACGATAGAACCATTTCGAAAGATCTAGAAGCTTCAGTAATACGATTAGTAATATAACCAGCAAGGTTTTCTTGAAAGAATTTATGGTTATGATACTGTGTATAATTATACATCTCATCTAGTATCTGTCCTTTGATATAGGGCATTGTTTTTAAATAAACATAATCATAAACCCGCCACATAACATTTACACCCATCCACCAAAAAGCATATATCATTGCCCAAAACATCATAGAGGACGGTAGATCTTTAACCTTTTCATCAGAGAAAAACTCTAGCAAATTTATAATTTTTTGGAGCAACACACCATCAATAGCAGGTATCATTCCCAACATTATGCATAACAAACCCAAAACAATTAGTTTAATTTTCCTTTTCTTTAAAAAATAGAAAAATAATCTTATTGCCGAGTTTGAAAAATCAAAACTTTCTAGCACAACACACTCCTCATTATAAAAAACTGATTAAAGTAAATAACTTAAATTAACAATAAACAAATCTTGCCACCTTATTACGAAACTGTTATAAAAAAGTACAGAATATCTGAAGTTATCTAGAATGAAAGAAAAAAACATACCTATTTTAAACGTCCAAACTAAGAAAGATACCGATCCATTAGATACTGATAATAATCCTTTTTTTAATGTTAGATATATTTGTCAATCAACTACTCTGATTACTGAATCTATCCAAAAAGGCTTTGATGTTGCACAGCTGTCCAATGGAGATATTACAGTTACAGAAATTAAAACAGTAAATGTTCACTATAATTGGGATAGTGTTAAACAAAAATTTATTAAAATAAACCAATAAATAATATATTATTTTTTTTGCTAAATACACTTAGTGTATTTATAATATAGTGTATACTTAAGTGACTTGAGTAACTTAATTTAGAGGAATAATATGATATTTAAGAATATAATAACCATCATTGCTGTTAGCCTATGTTTTAGCCTATCAGTCTGTTTTGCTACTACTTCAAGTGATAATAGCCCAGATAATACGGCGATGTCTATTGAAACACTAAATGCTTGGGCAAGACCTTCAATGTCAACTAATGCTGGCAAACGTAATAATTCTGCAATATATCTTGAAATTGTTAATAATTCCAATACAGATTATAATTTAGTCAATGTTTCTTCCGATGTCGCCAACAGGGTTGAATTACATAGAAGTTTTGTTGATGAAAAAGGTGTTAGCAAAATGGTAAAACTCGATAAGCTAGTTATCCCAACTAAAACTAGTGCTGTTTTACAACCAGGTGGTATGCATATTATGCTTTTGGATTTAAAAACCATACTAAAAGTTGGTGATAAATTTGATTTATTCTTATATTTCGATAACAACATTCAGAAAGTTGTACAAGTAGAAGTAAAGACAAAGTAATAGTAAGGGTTCACGGAAAAAAGTTAAAGTACAAGATGTCATGGCTCAGAGCCGCTTTGCGGCGACGCGGCAATCCAAAAAAATGACCAAGAATGGATTGCTTCGTCGGCTTACGCCTCCTCGCAATGACGTATGCAACCCAGGTGTCATTGCGAGCGAACGTACGTGAGCATGGCAATCCATGAAGCTTATCACCCCAATTTCGGATTAACGAAGTTAATCCAAAATTGGGGTTGGTTAATCTATAGGGACCTAATTTTTAAATTTACTATTACTTTAACGTTAACGTCGAATTATCGTATAAATATATCAAGATTTAATGTATACATGATATATATACATTCACTCCTATACTTCAAAAATTATCTTAAATGCGAATTTTCTGTAATCCATTGATTATTATTAATTTATTGAGTCTCATTATTCTATTGCCGGTTTATAGTTTGGCACAAGTTGATCAGCAAGGAGTAAACAAGCAATTTAGTTTTTTGTCAACAGATTATATCGAATATAACCAAAAGGAACAATTTCTTTACGCGAAAGGTAATGTTCAAATTATATTGGATAGTTATTTTCTAACAGCCAATTCTTTGATTTACGATATAGAACAAGATAAACTCTGGGCTGAAGGTGATGTTAGAATTACAGATCAACAAAATAGAGTTATTTTGGGAGAATTTGTCATATTAAAAGATAAGTTAAAGGCAGGGATAATTTCAGATTTTATTTTATATTTTGGTGATAATACTCTTTTAGCATCAAAATTAGCGGAAAGAGTAAATGAAGATGTTTTTCGTTTGCATAATACTACCTTTACTCCATGTAAAATACTATGCAACCAAAAACCTATTTGGCAAATTTCTGCCAAAAATACTGAAATAGATCTTAACAAGAACATAATGGTTTATAAGCATCTATTTTTTGAGGTATATGGTATCCGCATCTTCTATACACCCTATTTTTCTCACCCAACACCTAAGGCTCCTGCAGAATCAGGAATATTGATGCCTGAATGGCGGAATAACGCTTTGGGGATACCATTATATTATAGAGCTAAATCCAATCTAGATTTTACTCTAACTCCTAGGTTTTTTTGGAAAAAACATAATATTACCTATAAAATTTTTGAACTAGAAGCTCGTTATAAACCGAATGAAAGTGATTATATATCTTTAGATGCTAACTATGGTAAATTACCATACTCCTTAAAGGATGGTGATATAACGATAAAAAGCCGTAAGGTAAACTCATATTATATATTGAGTAATGGTAATTTTACCACAAACGATTATCGATACGGATTTAGGCTGGAACGTGCTTCTGATAAAGCCTACTTAAAAAACTATTATAATAATTATACTCCGTATTTGACCTCTAAGTTATATTTAGAACATGTCAATAATTACAATTATTTATTAATGGAGGGGATGCATTTTGAGGGATTACGAACAAATGATTCTAGTAGTACCAATCCATTAATTTTCCCCAAGGTCAGAACCAAGAATGTTGTACCTTTAAATGACGATGAAACTACTAATCTGGTCGTTGAGAATAATGCATTAATCTATAAAGAAAAAAGCGGAAGAGAACTAGGGCAAGTTGCATTACAACTGGCAGTAGATAATAATTTCTTAACTTCATCTGGTCATTTATTTAATGTTACTTTACGTAATAGATCAGATGTATATTTTATTAATCACCTATATTTAAATGATTATAGGACTAACAAGGTTCTCACTAGAAATATACCAGAAATTCAAAATACTTGGCGTTATCCATTAGCTGGATCAATCTTTGATAAAGCTAACCTGTTTGTTGAACCAATTATATCGGCAACTATTGGACGCAAACATAATTCTAATAAGAAATTTTCTTTTATCGATCCATCAAAATATGAACTATCGGAAAATAATATATTCAGTTCGAATCGCTATAGTGGTATAGATTACCATGAATTTGGCAATAGATTAAGTTATGGTGTTGATTCTTCTATACTTTCAGGACAAAGTTATTGTAGTTTATTTCTAGGACAGACTTATAATACTAATCTTATTAATAGTAAATCTGTTGATAATATTGAAAATGTTGGAAGAATTTCCAGTAGTTTTTCTGATAAAATAGAATTGTTCTATAGATTTAGAAAAAGTAAGAATTTTAAGCCTATTAGAGATGAATTAGGTGGAAGCCTTAACTATAAGATAATTCAGTTAACTGCTGGATTGGTTCAGATTTCCAATTTACAGAAATATTATTTTGCCAATGAACTAACTGATAATAAGATAAGACAACTTTACTATAACTTCACCTATCAATTAGCAGAAAATTGGTCAGTTGATTATGATATGAGATTAGATTGGTCAAAAAACAAAATAAATATTCTTTCTAAGAGTATCCAGGTGACATACTTGAACGATTGTGTTAAGATAGCCGGAAAACTTTCAGACAATTATATGGGAGATAGTAGTAGGGGGATAAAAAAGACTACTGCTATTCCTACTGTTTCTGTAGGTTTAAAAATATTAAATATGTGAGCCAAAAATATGAAGAAATTATTTTGTTTAGTTACCATCATTTTTAACCTAACTATAGCGAAAGCAGAATTATCCAACATAGTTGCATTAGTTAATAATGAGCCAATTACCTTACATGAATTTCTAGCTAGAAAACACATGATCATGGCACTTAACAACGTTAACAATCCTGATTCCCAAACAAGTAAGCAACTTGACAAGATGGCAATTAATAGCATGATTGATGATGTATTACTTTACCAATCTGTAAACGGTAAGAAAAGTTCTGATGCTGAGTTAAATGAGTCTATAAAGAGTATTGAGCAACGTAATAAAATGTCAGAAGGACAATTATTACAGTTTTTGAAAAGTAAATCTATAGATATTAATAATTTTAAATATCAAATTGGTGCCGAAATTATCAAAATGAATATTTTATCTGGTATTTCAAGATCAGTTGCTATTAGTGCAAAAGAAATTGATGCTATAATACTAGAGACAAATTCCAAAGATGCAGAAATATTAGCACAGATTTTTACTTCAAAAGATAAAGATGATAAAACTTTGCAGAAGATGTACTGTTTACAAAAACGTCTTAAAAATTGTTCTGATATCAAAGAATCTTTATACAAAGACTTTTCTACATTAGAGGTAATTAATCAAAATTTAAGTACTCTAGATTCTACGCTGCAAACAATTCTCAAAGATTTAAATACAGGAGAAAAAAGTAGTGTTTTCGAGATGCAAGACGGGTTTAAATTAATCTTAATGTGTGACAAGCAGATAATTAATGTTACTAGCGATGAAAATAATTACGTAGTAAATCTGTTGACTAATAAAAAAATGTCACAAAAAGCACAAAAATACTTTGAGGATATGCGCAAGAAAGCATATATCAAAATAATGCTTCCTTTGTGATCTCAAATAATTTGAGTGCCTTACCTTCGATTGCAAAGCATGCTAGCAAACATGGTATTACTCCTATTAGGAAATATGGTCAAAATTTCATTTTTGATAGTAGCCTATGCGATAAAATAGTTCGAGTTAGTAGACTGCAAGAAAATGATTTGGTCTTAGAAGTTGGTCCTGGCACGGGTGGTCTCACTAGAGCTATCCTTGCCTGCAACCCTAAATCTTTAACTGTCATTGAAACTGATGTTAGATGCATACCTTTACTTATGGAAATAAGAGAATTGTTCCTTAATATGGATATTATTCATTCGGATGCTGTTAAATTTGATCTATCAACCTTAAGCCATAACAAAATAACTATTATTTCAAACTTACCTTACCAAATAGGTACAGAGCTAGTCATAAAATGGTTAAAAAAATTATCATTAATAAGTAGTATGACTTTAATGCTGCAAAAGGAGGTTGTAGACCGAATATGTGGTAAAGTTGGTACAAAATCCTATGGAAGATTATCAGTAATATGTCAGTTACTTTGTTCAGTTGAAAAATGTTTTGATGTTAATCCGCAAGCTTTCTACCCTGCACCAAAAGTCCATTCTGCTATAGTTAAACTCGTGCCTTATAACAACAATATATTAACAGCTGGATTAATTGAAAAAGTTGAGTTAATCACTAGACTAGCATTTGGCAAGCGACGTAAAATGATTAAATCATCTTTGAAAAAACTCACACCACGCATAGAAGGCTTATTAGCAGAATTAAAAATTGATAATTCTTGTCGAGCTGAAAATTTATCACCACAAGATTATTTATCTTTAGCAAAATTATACTCAAATGACTAACTAAAATTATTTAAAATAGACAATTTGAAAAATGAGGATTTGACTTTAATGGCTTAAATATGTATACTAGGATTATATATTAAAATTATGAGATATAGAGCGTGACAAAAATTATTAGTTCTAAATATAAGGCAAGCAGAAGACTTGGTGTAAGCCTGTGGGGCGATAGCAAAGATGCCTTCAATACAAGAAATTATCGTCCTGGTCAACATGGTCAGAATAGTATGGTTAAAACCTCTGATTATGGTGTACACTTAAAGGCTAAACAAAAACTTAAATGTCATTATGGTCGGATTAATGAAAAACAATTTAGAAATACTTTTACTCTCGCACAAAAGATGAAAGGCAATACTGGTGAAAATTTCATAGCTTTATTAGAAAGAAGGCTTGACGCTGTTATATACAGAATGAATATTGCTCCAACGATTTTTGCTGCAAGACAGTTTGTTACGCATGGTCACATTAAGGTAAATGGTAAAAAGGTTGATATCCCAAGCATGAAACTAAAAGAAGGAGATGTTATCGAGCTGAAGGAATCAGCAAAACAAATTCCTATAATACTTGAAACAGCTACCAAACAAGAAAATACCGTACCAGGTTATTTAACTTTTGATGCCCATTCGTTGTCTGGTAAGTTTGTTAGAATCCCAGTAATTTCTGATGTTCCGTACCCGTTTGAACCAGAAGTACATTTAGTAATTGAATTATATTCAAGTAGTTGATCTAGGACAATGGCTGTCATACCTGCGTAGGCACTTACAATTGCTTCGTAATACTTATAGTCAATTAACTTGAATTGGCAACGTTATAAATCCGGTTAGTATTTAGCCCTAGCGTCTATTAGTGAGGAGCCACTTTAGTGGCATTGATGCAATCCAGAAAAATTAAATTTGGATTGCTTCGCTCAAGCTCACTCCTCCTCGCAATAGCCATTATTCACCAACAACTCTTCACCTACATTTCTTCAATTTAAAATATAATATTTTTTATAAAATATTCATAATAACACTTAGTCCACATTATAATTGTTGTATACTATACGAATTAGGTAGAAAAATAATTATTCTTATCCAGAATTAATGTTATTTATCGTTGACGTAATAACCATCAGAAAGGTTAGTTTATATGACAGTACAATATTTATTGGATCTTTATCATAAATGCAATCAAGAAATCTTAATGTTAATAATTATGGTAGTTTCAATCATTCCATTGATTATTTTTATTAAGACAATAATATTTTCAATGATAAAAAGCTATATTGATAAGTGGCATCCTGATTATGAGAAAATATTTGAAAAATATTCTATATACACCTATTTATTACATACATTGCTAAGCTTATATTTTATATTTTGCGACAATATCTTACATGCATTTCCTATTTCATATTGGATAATTAGTATCAAGAATATTGTGCTAATACTCTATACAGGTAGTTTCGTTACAATGATGATCCTAGCTCTTACCGATGCTTCTGCAGATATTTATCGAAACAGACTGACAATTTCTATCCAATCCTATTTAAGTTTATACACTCAAATATTAAAGATATTTATTATCTCTATTGCTACTATTATAATTATTTCCAGTATTCTGAATATTTCCCTTAGTGCCTTTTTTACGAGCTTAGGAGCAGCAGCCGCGTTGTTAACTTTTCTATTCAAGGATACTGCTGTGGCTTTGTTAGCAAGCTTACAACTCATTTCGCAGGATATAATACGAATTGGTGATTTTGTTAGTATTAGTCAGTATAATGTTGAAGGTACCGTAGAGGAAATTACTATTACATTAGTTAAAATTAGGAATAATGATCAAACTATTTCAACAATACCGACATCTAGCCTTTTAACAACTAATGTAGTAAATTGGCGTGGTATAACTGACGCAATGGCAAAAAAGATTCAGGGGGCAATCTGTATTGACATAAACAGTATTGTATCGGTTTCGACTATAGCATTTATACAAGAGTTAAAAAAATCACCCTATTTGGCAAAGGAAGTAATGGATAAAGTAGGTTTAGAACAGCTAGATGACTATGTAACAAATATCAAGATATTTAGGCTATATATAAAAGAATATTTGAGGAATCACCCGATGATATATCAACAAGATTTTACCTTTCTGGTGCGTCAGCTGGCTCCAACCCCTAATGGTTTACCAATAGAGTTATACGTCTTTACTCATGAAACAAGGAAGGGGGTATTTGAAGATATCCAATCAGATATTTTTGATCATTTGCTTGCAGTGTTACCTGAACTCAAATTAAAAATATTCCAAAATAGTAATTAACTAAAATTCGATATAATAATGACTTTAGAGATCAAATCCAATTTAGCTTCTGCTTACCAAATTCTTGCAGTTTTGGGCTTAGATGATCATACATATACCCATCTATCTGCAAGACCTAAAGGGGCTGATTTTTACTATATTTATCCTTTTGGTTTACGGTTTGAGGAAGTAACTAGCGATAACTTACTACAAGTTAGTTTGGATGGAACAGTTCTAGAAGGTAACGAATATAGTTACAATGAACCCGGCTACGTCACTCACGGTAATATATACAAAGAAAGGTCGGATATTTTATCTATCTTTCATCTGCATACTCCTGCAACTGTTGCTGTATCATCCATGCGAGCTGGATTGATGCCAATAAGTCAGTGGGCACTGCATTTTTACGAAAAACTATCTTATCATGAATATAACTCTCTTATACTTACCTATAACCAAGCTAATAGAATACTTGACGATCTTGGGCAAAATTATGTTATGTTTCTACGTAATCACGGAATATTAGCCTGTGGTAGGACGATACATGAAGCCATGTTTTATACTTATCATTTAGAACAGGCATGTAAAACTCAATGTTTAGCATGTTCAACAAATCAGGAGTTAATCATCCCATCTCAAGAAACTTGTAAGAAATCAGTGCAAGATCTATTATCATTTGAAGAAGATTTAGGCAAACGTGACTGGATGGCTTGGCTTAACTTACTCAAGACGGCTAGGAAAAAACTTTAACAGGTTTATGGTGAGTAATGAAAAAATTTTTAGTAATGGAAACTATAGAATATTTGATATTGGTTGAAAATGATTCAAGAAATTAAGAATATCAACAATCTTAACTTAGCATCAGAGTTAAAAGAATTTCCAAATCAAGGTGTACTTTGGGAAATTATAGAGAAAAACCAATCTGGAAAAATATTTGAGCTGTCAGGTGGAGCTATATTAATTATGGAAAATTGTCCCGATCCATTTGTCTTTATTGCAGGGTTATTAACAGATGAGGCGATTAAGGATACGATCTCCCTTGTTGGTAATTTAAAGTTTCCAATGGTTTACTGCCACCCCAAATATCATCCTTTGTTTTTACGGCTTGGGTGGAATTTTCACTTACGCACTGAACTTTCACTCAAAAATCTAAAAGACACTGGAGTGCCAAAACAACATTTAGATATTGAACCAATTAAGACGTTGGATATCTTTAAAAAATGCTTTCGGTACAAAGAACAATCTCAGCTATATGGTTCAGATAAAAATTTTTTAATGCATGGTACCGGATATGCATTATGCCTTGGTTTGCAAGTTGTAAGTGAAGTTTACGCTAGTATTGGTGGCGATTACGCTGAAATATGTGCTATCACCCATCCTGATTATCGTGGTAAAGGATACGGTAGAAAAATTGTATCTCATTTAATTAAGCAGTGTTTCAATACAAAAATAACTCCTAAATGGAGTTGCAACGTTGACAATAAAGCCTCATTACATACAGCTCTGAAGCTGGGCTTTGAGATAAGCCGTTATTATACATTACTTGTCCCTGATTGTGGCAACGTTCTTTGCCCTAATTTGGCAAAGTTAGGAGTCAATCAATAATTAAGAAACTAAAAAAGTGATTGAAGGATTTATGCATAAAGCAATAATTAGATTATGGCAAGATGGTAAAAGATAATTGCTATGCTTAGCTAGTCTCGCCCTGTCAAAAAAATATTATCCTCTGACGGAAAGACTATATAATCTTACAGCACTCATTAAAATCCAGTCTTGGTAAACGTGGGTAAGGATTATCGCCATCCCTGTAACCAATATTACACAAGAAATTTACTTGATGATTTGTATTATTAAAGAATGTACTATTAATAGCCTCTTTATTAAATCCTGACATAGGACCACAAGCCAACCCTTTACTTCTTGCCACAATCATGAAATAAGCTGCTTGCAATGATGAGCTACGAGTTGCAACATCTAAAACAATCTGCTCAGAAGACGAAAAGTAATCTTTTACACTGATATCATGAGGAAATAATCTGGGTATTAATTCATAGAACTTAGTGTCAAAGGCAAAAATGGCTGTAACAGGTGCTGACCTAACTTTTTCAACATTACTGGGAGCTAGGCATTTATACAACTTATCTTTTTCAGCTTGACTCTGAACAAAAACAATTCTTAAAGGGCAGCAATTAGCTGAAGTAGGACCAAGTTTTGCTATATTATAAATTTCCTCCAGTAAAATTTTATCAACTGGCTTATCCAAAAATTTATAGCACGTTCTATCTGAAAATACTTCTTTAACATTTCTCATAGTAATACCCCTTAATTTTCTGGTATTTCTTTTTGCCAAGCATCAGTATTATTATTTTCTAAAGGTTCATCAGCATTTACCTTACTATCTTCTAGTTTAAACTCAAGCAAATTAATTGCACCAATATGTATGCCATTATCAGAAAAATCAATATCAAATTTTACCTTTTCATAAGTCGCTACTTCATTATCATCGGTCTTAACCATTTCAGATACAGAAGAATTAGCAGCTTTCTCAATGATAGTCCTGAGCATTTTCTTAGGTAATAACAAATTATTAGGGATCAATTTATCGATGATATCATGATAATTAGTTAACTCAAAAGATAATTTACCTTTTGGTAAATTACTCTCAAAGAATTGTAAGAACCCTATCAAAGCTATTTGGGAATTATCATCACAAGAGAAAACTAAACGGTCAATATTTAAATTTTTGATATAGCTGATATCTTTACCTTGGTCAGTAGCAATATTTATCAGTGTAGCTAAATCAAGCTGGGCTGTTTTGAAATTCAGAAAATCTTCCCCCGCAGCATATGACAAACGTAATTGTAAATCTATATCTTCACCATCCTGGAATTTTGCTTTATTGATTAAAAAAACCAAGTCACTAATATTAAAGATTTCCTTATTTTGCTGAATAACGGAGAATAATTTATTATTAACCTGCAGGAATTTTACGATAGATTTTAAACTATCTCCACTAGACATATATATAGGTTTATTAAATTTTACTAGTGCTGCAATATCTTCCTTCGACTGAACACTATATTCAATTAACTTACTACCAAAATTTTCTTGTTGTTTTATTGTTTGTCCTAAAATCAAGTTAGCTTTTTTAAAACTAAAATCGAACAAAAATGTCATTTGCTCAGCAGATATTTCTTTGAAATCAACATGATCGATAAATTTTATTTTTGGGTCGATTAAACTAATCTGTAAGTGAGAGGGAAAACCAGAAAATTTGATTTGGCTATAAGATATCTTAATATTGTCGGTCTCTGAATTATGTATAGTACTTACCATATTGCTTTTGATAGTATAAGCAACGGCAAACCATATTATGGTGTAAGTTAAACAAATAAAAAGTAAAATTTTACGTATCACTCTATTATACTCAATTATAAATTAATATTACGGGTAGCCGATGGTAAGCGAACCCTTATACCGTCAAGTTCTTCACTAACAATAATCTGACAACCAAGCCTTGAAGTATGGGTAAGACCAAATGCTAAGTCAAGCATATCTTCTTCTGCATCGGAAGGATTTTTTAATTTGTGATAAAATTCTTCATCTACAATAACATGGCAAGTAGCACAGGCTAGTGATCCTTCGCATGCACCTTCAAGATCGATGTCGTTTTGATGAGCAATCTCCAAAATAGACAATCCTATAGGGGCATCCACTATTTTTTCCGTACCATCTTTATCTACAACAAAAATTACTTTAGGCATTAATTATGATTCCTTTTTACAACACTTATTTTATTTCATCAATATGCTTACCTTTAAGTAAGCCCTCAATGGTACTATTTAATCTTTCAGAAAGGAAATGCTCTGTTACAACTTCAAAAGTTTTGCTACATTCTATAATGTAATCACGATCATTTGAATCTATTGATTCTTTTAGAGTTTTAATTGCCATATCAATTTTTTCCATTTCATTTTTTGTAAGAAGATTTGGCATCTCCCTAATAGCATTTTCTACATTATAAATCAAAGCTTTTGTATTAATAATTGTTTCTTGCAATAATTTCTTATTATAATCACTAGCAGCATTTTGATAAGCATTTTCTAAAATTTCGGTAATTTCCGTTTCGTTTAAACCATAACTTGGTTTTAACGAAACGGCATGCGATACACCGCTATTCTTTTCTAGAGCAGACACTGATAAAATACCATCTGCATCAATAGAAAATGTTACCTCTATCCTCACTCCACCTGCTTTCATTAGTGGCAATTTTAGTTCAAATTTTGCAAGTGACCGACAATCTTCCACCATTTCTCTCTCTCCCTGTACCACATGTAACTTCATAGAAGTTTGGTTATCTACATAAGTGGTAAACTCCTTAGTAACCGATATCGGTATAGGGCTATTACGTAGAATAATTTTTTCAGTAATCCCCCCATTTAGTTCGATACCAAGTGACAAAGGCACTACATCGATTAATAAGGAATTAATATTTGCTGAAGTTAGGTTCTCTGCTTGCAGAGCCGCCCCCCATGCTACCGCCTTATCTGGGTTAATATCTGAAAAAATAATAGTATTAAACGTTTGCATTAAACTCTTACTAATTAACGGTATGCGAGTTGAACCACCAACCAGGATAATACCTGAAATATCAGGATTCTTTGCCTGTTCTAGCGTATCTTTAGTAATAGCTATGGTACGTTCTACCAATGGTAATATTAACCGTTCAAAATTTTCTATATCTAACTCCAACAGACTCCCTGCATAAGTCAATCTAGTTGGTGATTTTGTCGTCGAAACTCGCCTCCGTTCCTCACGTACGTCTATGTACGCTGCGGTACTCGGCTTCGTTTCTCCTAAAAATTCCGAGAGCTTCTTTGACTTATGCAGGGAGTCTGATATCTTCTCTTCATATATAATATCAAATTTATTTTGAACACTAAGTGTTTCTTTAGCTTTTTTTGCTAATTTTATTAATTCATTAGATTCTAGTAATTTATATTTATCACAAAAATAGTTCATCACTAAGTGGTCAATATCATCACCCCCTAAAATATTATCTCCGCCAGTAGCAATAACCTGAAGTACACCAGTTTGCATATTGAGAATTGATACATCAAAAGTCCCTCCTCCTAGGTCATATACTAGATAACACCCCCTGCTCTCTTTATTAGACCTCTTCGGAAACTCTACTTCTGCTGGTAATTTGTGCGTCGATGCGGTACTCGAATCCTCACGTACATTAGAGTACGCTGCGGTTCTGCGTTCCGCGTCTCCTTCAAATTCCTCAGCATAAGCGAGTTTCCGAAGAGGTCTATTTAAGCCATATGCATAGGCTGCTGCTGTTGGTTCTGCAATTAACCGTAACACCTCAAAACCAGCAATTTTTGCTGCTAACATTACTTCTCCTCTAGCAGCATCATTAAAATGTGCCGGCACAGTTATTACCACTTTTTTAACTTCTGAATTTAATTTTTCAGTAGCTTGTTGCCTTAAATATAGAAATATTTGTGCAGCAATTTCTGGTACCGTCATTAGTTTTCCAGCAAATTGTATTCGTACTATTTGACTATTTAAGTCAATATAATCTTTCACTAAGGCAAAAAGTGCCGGGTTATTTTGTATATCAGATAGTTTCTTACCAAAAAATCTTTTAATAGAGCGAAGATTGTTGAGTATATTAGGATCGCCTACAATAAAGCTTCCACCCTGAGAAGCTATTACCGATGGGATAAGTTCTATATCCTGATCATTTGTGATAATCTGCACCTTTTGTTGATTTGACAAAGCAATTAACGAGTTTGTTGTACCGAAATCAATGCCAACAGCTATATTATTATCATTTTCTTTATGCTGGGAAGAGCCAGCCTCGCTAATTTCTATTATTTGCATGACTTGATTTTTAGCTGAATATTATTAGTTAAGTTTTTAAGATATTTAAATCTTATAGTACTATCAATAGCATCTTGCATATTTTGATTTTGGAATGCAGTAGTTAGAGATTTAATAAGTTGTTCTTTTTCAAGAATTTTGTTATTTAGCATATGTTCTAACTTTGTTAAGTCTTCAGTAGTCTCAACAAGTTCTAATTCACTCCACACAACGTTTAATTGCTCCTTTGAAATACCCTGCCTAATCGTTATGTCATCCAAGACTATATTATTTAACAAGAGAAGATACTCCGCTCGTGCTAAATCATCTTTAAGCGTTGAATACGCTTTATTTACCTCAATAGAGATAGTCAAATTTTTTTGCTTTTCAGTATTAGAGTTAGTTCTATCTGGATGATATTTTAACTGCATAGCGAAATATTGACGATCTAAGATAGGCAAGTCAATATCATATTTTTTTTCTATGTCTAATAACTCAAAATAATTGTGCATAATCATTGTTTAGTGGATTAATTGTTAAACCACATCGTGATTATATTATACACTAGAAAATACTGAAATGTTAGAGAAAAAACAGTAGAAGTGCTTAGCACGACAAAGCAACGTCATTGCGAGGAGCCGCTTTAGCGGCGACGAAGCAATCCAGAAAACTGATAATATTTGGATTGCCACGACCTACTTGCTGCTAATAGACGCTGGCTAAATGCTAGTAGGGTTAGCTATTAAATCATTTGAGTAGACCTCTTGCATAACCTAATCTAATTGGTAATTTTGTTGTCAAAACTCGTCTCCGTTCCTCACGTACATTATCGTCCGCTGCGGTACTCGACTTCGTTTTTCCTAAAAATTCCTCAATTATCTTTAGGTTATGCAAAAGGTCTAGTATATTTTTAAGTTATCTCTAACTCATTAATAGAGCAATGGGTTATCTGACAAGAATTTACCCATGTTTTTATTACCTGCTGATGAGTTACTACTATTACATATTTATAGTTTAGATATCTTCTTAGAACACCTTCTATTCTGTCTTTTATAGAACCTTTTGATTCCCACGTTTTAGGAATACCTGCTGGGTATATACCATTATTTCTTTCATAATCATCTATTGCACTTTTTAACTCTATTTGATTGCTAATTCCTAGCCCTAAGTCTGGTTGCCATTCTCTTAACTCAAATTCTACAGTAATGTCTAAATCAATGTTTTTTGAAAGAATTGCTGCGGTTTGCAACGCCCTAGTATATGGAGAAGATAGAATTAATTCTGCGTTTTTTAATCTCAGATTTTTAGATAGCTCATTGACCTGTCTAATCCCATTTGACGTTAAACATGGCAAATCTCTGTACCCACCTTTTAATTGATGTTTTTCATTTAAAGACCAATCTGTTTCACCGTGTCGGATTAAAAAGAATATTGTCATAAAAATAACCAAGAATATATTAAGTTAATTCTTCTATTAATGCTATAGTACTAGCTCTTAAGTCTAAGTCATAATCTATAGTATTATTTATTATTCGCTTAATATTGGCAAATTTTGTTACCAAACAATCAGGTGAATTAGAGGATAATTGATTAAATATTTTATTTTCTAATTCATTGGATTCAATATTAATATTAAGAGATTTCTTAGTAATTCTATTCACTAGATATAGCATACTATAAGCAAAATCCCCCCATAATTCTTTGTTTTTACTGGTAAACTCTTCGATAACATTTAACCTCACTTTAGGGTCTGAACAATTGGCAATATATGTAATAAATTTAACATATATCTCACTTCCCACTAAGCGATTTTGTGATTTTATATTAATTTTAGCACATCTAGATCTTATAGTGCTGATTATACCAGCAGCTCTTGAGGTAATTAAGAAAATAAAACTATCTTTTGGGGTATCTTCTAAAAGTTTAAGGCAGGAATTTGCTGCATTAAGATTCATTAGATCAGCTTGATAAATAACAGCCACTCTATATTTAGATATTGACGATGTTTTATAAAAAAATTGCTGTAAATCTCTAATTTGGTCAACAGATATGTCTTTGACATTAGTGGTAACAGAATTATCCCTTGCTACTAACCGATAATCTGGATGATTTTTTAATTGAATTTTATCTTTAAACAAACTGCTCTCTATAAATATTAGTAAATTCTCTAAAGCTTTTGCCGTATCATCCACGTCAATCAGCCAACTATTATAAAGCCGACCTTGTTTAAATCTATCTTCAAGATATTCTTTAATCATTCTATTTAACTCTAATTGCTATAGCTAACCCGTTAATGTTCCAGATAGCTCCTCCGTCTATTAGCAAGGAGCTGCTTTTAGCTCCTAAGAACCAATAAATCTAAAGTATCAGTGATTAACTCTATTATGTTATTATACATGTTAGGTCTCTTTTCTTCAGAATCTAACAAATCACATAAATTTACTAAATCAGCTAATTTTGCTTTTTTTTCCCAATCTGAGTCTAGTAACTTTGATACTTTTGAGTATCCAGAAACAAAACTCTCTTTTAACTGTTTATCAAATAAATGTTTAAACCCAAATAAAGTTGCAATATCACCATATACTGAACCAGAATAAGCAAACTCCCAATCTAATATTCCTGATAAAATTAATGTTCCATCTATATTTTTAACTAAAATATTAGAAGGCTTAAAATCACCATGCACTAATTGATTACTGCATTCCTTAGGAAAAGAATTTTCATATGAAATAATTTTATTTTTTAAACTATGAGAAAGTTGTTTACCTAACTTAGCTTTCACTCTGGGTTTAGTTATTTTATCTAAAATATAATTTATAAATACATTATATCCATTATGTTCGGTAGTAATTTTGCTGATTGATAAATTTGCATCAAGTAAACCACTTTCTTGGAATTTATAGGTACTCAAATGTCCTAAAAATTCACCAAGTTTACCATATATTACTAGTATTGAATCTAAAAACGAGGGATCAGTTAAAAATTCTGATAATAAATTGCCTTCACGATGTTCTACAAAACTGCAAGAATAGTTTGTTATGTCATTTATAGGATTAAAACTAAGAAATTTTGGAACTAAAGGTTCATTATTGAGTAAATATGAAAGCTTAAATTCTTTTTCACTTAACTCTATGTCTCGAACATTAATGCGTAATATAAATTTATCTCCATTCTCGAATTCAATAATATAATTTGTATTCGCAAGACCATGTTTTGCTTTGGTAACAATAAACTTATCTTCCCTAATTAAAAAATTTTTACACAAATTTTTAATTTCTTCGAATTCAAGATCGAAAAATTTATTCCGGCGTTCCCATTTTAACAATTCCTCCATACAGATTCTTCTAATAAAGCCTATCTCATAATTATAACAAGAAAGATATACCATACGTAAATAAATGGATAATATCTTTCTTGTTGAAACGTTATAGAAGTAAACCTATGCCAAACTATAATATTTTATAGGGAAAGCTCTAAGAAAGTTAACTTAAGAATTATTACAGGCTTCCTTCATTTTCTTACCGGCTCTAAATACTGGTTGTTTATAAGCAGAAATATGCATTTTCTCGCCAGTCTTTGGATTACGACCTTCACGAGCAGCCCTACTTTGTATGTGAAAAGAACCAAACCCCACTAGGTTAACGTCCTCACCACGACTAAGTGCTTTAAGTACACTATCTACAACCCAAGTCAGGGCTTTTTCTGCATCAGTTTTTGAATGACCTGCTTCAGCCATTAATGCTACTAATTCTCCTTTATTCATATTATAAGCTCTCCAAATAGATTGTTAACATTATCAGACATTAATGTATTTTTATACCAAGATGCCAGCAAGATTTATTAATCTCGTTACCTACATTATATCAAACACTAAACTGACTGCAACTGAGACCTATTTAGAATTTTTGAATATAATTATTTTCTAGTCTAATTGTAAAAAATTGTATCTATTTTACATCAAATTAGTTTCTTATACTGTAATTCAGTAGGTAATTTAGTCAGTCTGTATAGTAAGTAAACTACAAAACTAGTAAAAAATAATTTCTGAGGTTAGTTGCTAGCATATTTTATGTTTGATTAAATGAAATGATTAGTTGAAAATCTAAACAGTTTATATATTATAACATTCTAATTTATATAATACAGGTAACTTTTATGATCACTAGGCTATTCTACATATTATTTATTTTAATTTTCAACTTAAATGTTAATGCTAATCCAACTCCCTTGGGTTTTGAATTAAATAAAGCAGCTATTTCAGACATAGAGCAAGTATATCATATTATCAAAAAAGAAAAGAATTATTGGGAAGGGTATAATTATTATGTAAATATTAAAGATGTTAAATTAGAGGGGCTTACTAGGCTACTAATAATATGTAATGATGATAATATTACCCAAGCAGTAATCCTAACAATAAATAAGGATAAATTTACAGAGTTTTATCAATTACTTTCTGAAAAATACAAACTCGTATATAACCATAATCCTAGGTTGGGTGATAAGGAAATTAGATTTACAGATAGTGATTGTACCATAATATTAGACGTTCCTCATCTTAGCTTTAGTATGGATATCATATACATAACAGATGAATTTCTAACAAAATTTAAAGGAAAACAAAAAGAAGAAGAAAACCTGAAGAAAGCAAGAGATAAAGAATTGCTATAGTGGAATTATAAAAACGATCGACAAAAAAAATATTTCAGTGATAATCTTTGTATGTCTTGTCTAAAAATCTATAACTAACCTGTTAAGGTTCTAGGAGGCTGTCGGAGACAACTAATATACTAGTGATAACTATCTACCACCGTTTTGAAATCTGATATTTTAACTTAAAAAAGAATAATCATGCAACAATTTAGTCTTTATCATACTGCTGAAGGATTGCTATATAAAACAACCTGTCTTTTAGTAGAAAAATCTTATCATAACAATTTTAGAATTGTGGTGTTAGCTCCAGATATTGAAGTACAAGAATCACTAAACAAGATGATATGGACTTATTCTAGAAAGCAGTTTATTCCTCATGGTAGTAAACTTGATCCATTACCAGAAAAACAACCAGTCTATATTACTCATCAATTAGAAAATCCTAATCAAGCTAGTATCCTAATAATCATTGCACCATTTGATATACAAGAGATTTTTAGTAACAAACATTATATTACGCATTTTCAGAGAATAATGATAATATACGATGCTTTAGATAATTTAAGTTTAGTAATTAAAACAATAAATGAACTAACTATTGCAACTCCGATAATTGATTGTTATAAACAGAATCCGATGGGAACATGGAGCAAGATTTAAATAGACTTCCTGCATAAGTCAATCTAGTTGGTGATTTTGTCGTCGAAACTTGCTTTCGCTCCTCACGTACGTCTATGTACGCTGCGGTACTCGGCTTCGTTTCTCCTAAAAATCCCGAGGGATTTTTTGACTTATGCAGGAAGTCTAATATTTTTTCGGAAGAGCAAAAAAAATTTACCAATATGCAAAAATTATCATTTCAGCAAATTATCTTGACCTTGCAAAATTACTGGCAAGATTATGGTTGTGCAATTTTACAACCATATGATGCCCATGTTGGAGCTGGTACCTTTCACCCTGCCACCGTACTACGAACTCTTGGTAAAAAACCTTGGTTTGTAGCTTACGTTCAGCCTTCTCGTCGTCCTCATGATAGTAGGTACGCTCTGCATCCCAATAGAATGCAGCATTATTATCAATTTCAGGTTATACTAAAACCATCTCCTGACGATATACAACAATTATATTTAAAAAGTCTTGAATATCTTGGTATAGATTTGCAGAAACATGATATCAGGTTTGTTGAAGATGATTGGGAGTCGCCTAGTCTTGGTGCTGCTGGACTTGGTTGGGAAATATGGTGTGATGGTATGGAAATATCACAATTTACTTATATGCAACAAATTGGTGGTATTGATTGTCGTCCAGTGGCTGGTGAAATTACCTATGGTTTAGAACGTCTAGCACTTTACATACAAGGAATCAATGAGGTAAGAAATCTTGATTGGAATGGTCAGACTGGAGAAAAGGCTTTAACATATGGTGAAGTAGATTTTGCTGCTGAAAAACAATTTTCGAAGTTTAATTTAGAATTGGCTGACGTAACAATATTGTCCCAGCATTTTATTGATAGTGAGAAACAATGTAATGAATTAGTAGCTGCAGATTTACCGTTGCCAGCTTATGATTATTGTATTCAAGCTAGCCATCTTTTTAACCTGTTAAATGCTCGGGGAGTAATTAGTGTAACAGAAAGAGCATCTTATATACTCAGAATACGTAATTTGGCAAAAATATGCTGTAATAAATGGTTAAAACTAGAAGATAAAGAAGAGTTAATATGAGTGAGTTATTACTGGAACTTTTTAGCGAAGAGATACCAGCTTTAATGCAAAAAAATGCAGCAGAATCTTATAAAACCATATTTACGACAATCTTGCAAGAGAATAGACTTCTTTGGAAACTCGCTTATGCGCAAGGATTTGTAGGAGACACTTCACCTCAAACCGCAGCGTACATAGATGTACGTGAGGATTTGAGTACCGGCTCGACGCACAAATTACCAGCAGAAGTAGAGTTTCCGAAGAGGTCTAATGAGTTAGTTGCTGATGTTCAAGTATATGTTGGTTCTAGAAGAATTGCTGTACATATTACGAATTTACCAAAATTTGTACCACCAAAAGAAATTACCATCAGAGGACCAAAAGTTTCAGCACCACCACAGGCTATAGAAGGATTTTGTAGGGCAAATAATATTGAGCAAAATAAATTATCTACGCTATTAGTGCAAGGGCAATTATATTATATAATAGTAAAGAGTACCACAGAAACCGATATACGAGTATTATTGGAAGAGATAATTCCTAAAGCAATTAGCAAGTATATTTGGTCAAAATCTATGTATTGGGGGAATTATGAGATAAGTTGGATTAGACCACTTAGGAATATTTTATGTATATTTGATGGAGAAATACTAGCCATTAAATATGGTCATTTGACGGCAAATAATATTACCTTTGGGCATAGATTTATTAGTCCTGAACCGATTACTATATACAGTTTTTCTGAATACCAGAACAAGCTGCGGGAGAGTAATGTCATTATTGACCAACAAGAACGCAAGGAAATAATTAAAAGCCAGCTATCAAAAATAGTAGAATCTCTTGATCTAGTTATCAAAGAGGATGAAAAATTGTTAGAAGAAGTAACAGGGCTAGTAGAATTGCCAGTGGTTATGGTCGGTAAAATACCTGAGGTATTTTTGCAGTTACCTAGTGAAGTGCTAGTTAGTTCAATGCGTACCCATCAAAAATATTTTAGTGTTTTTGATCAAGCTGGTAATTTTGCCCCTTATTTTCTTTTTGTTAGTAATATGCCTGATGACCAAAATATTATAGTAAATGGTAACGAAAAGGTATTATCTGCTAGACTATCTGATGCCTTATATTTTTATCAGCAGGATTTATCTAATAGTTTAGAATCAAAATTGCCAAAACTTGCACAGATAACTTTCCATGCAAAAATTGGCAGTATAAAACAAAAAACTGAGAGAATCGCTAATATTTGTAATTATATAATGCCAATGAATCAGGATTTGCAAGTAGCAGCTAAACTCTGTAAAAGTGACCTAACAACTGAAATGGTGGGAGAATTCCCTGAACTACAAGGTATTATGGGATATTATTACGCCAAAGCCGAAGGATTAAATGATCAGATTGCTTTGGCAATAAGAGATCATTATAAACCACAAGGTCCATCGGATAGTTTACCAATGGGAAATAGTGCAATATTGGCAATTGCTGATAAATTGGATAGTTTAGTAGGGTTGATATTAATAGGAGAAGAGCCAAGTGGTTCAAGAGATCCTTACTCACTCAGACGCCAAGCCTTAGGTATTATTAGGATAATTTTAGCTAATAAACTAACTATCAATATTAAGCAATTAGTTGCATATGTAGTTCAGCTATATTCTGAAGAAAACATAAGCTGTAATAAAAGTAGCCAGATAATCTTAGAATTTTTAGAAGAACGAGCCAAATATTATTTCAAGAATCACTATGATCTATTATTAATTAATGCCGTGCTTGATTTTGATATTGAAGAAGATTTAGTGGTTAGCGAAATAAAACTCAGTGCCTTACAAAAGTTTCTCGCTGGGGTGGATGGTGAGAATTTATTAACTATTTACAAAAGAGCAAATAATATACTAGAAGGCAGTAATATAGCAGGAGGAGTTAATCAAAACGCTTTTATTTCACAATATGAACAACAATTGTTTTTATCATTGGAAAATATTCTCCCGCAAATAGATAGCTCGATTGCTGAAAAGGATTTTACCAAAGCACTTAGCTTATTACTAGAAATGTTGAAACCCATTAATGATTTTTTTGATAATCTGATGGTTAAAGACGAAGATCATAGAATTGCCAATAATCGTTTATTGTTGCTAAAAATGGTTACACAATTATTTGATAAATTAGCAAAATTTAGTGCTTTATGATTAGTACAAATGAATTATATTGGTGTTTTCGTCATTGCGAGGAGTGTGTAAACACGACGAAGCAATCCATATGATAAGCTTTATGGATTGCCACGCTCACGTACGTTCGCTCGCAATGACGTTTAAGTAGGCGATTAGGAAGAGAAGATAAATGTTGACGACAAAATCACCAACTAGATTGACTTATGCAGGAAGTCTATTAGAGCAGGCTGTCAAATTTATAAAATCTGGTAATATAGTAGCATTTCCCACAGAAACAGTATACGGACTTGGGGCAGATGCTAGTAACGAACAAGCTTGCCAGAAGATTTTTAAGATAAAAAAGCGTCCAAACATAAATCCTCTGATTGTCCATGTGGCAACCATGAACCAGGCTAAAACTATTGGGGAATTTAATGCAGATGCTTTAAAATTAAGTGAGGTATTTTGGCCAGGACCCTTATCGATTGTTGTACCATTAAAAAGTGGGGCAAATATAGCTGAATCAGTATTATCCGGGCTGACAACAGTTGCACTCCGTATGCCATCACATAATATGGCTTTGGAGCTAATAAGAAAATCTGGCACACCGATAGCAGCACCTAGTGCTAACCCATCCGGTTACATAAGTAGCACTACTTTAGAACATGTGAAAGAGCATTTTGCAAATGACAAAGATATTTTTATTTTAGAAGATAATTCAAGACTTTCTGCAAAACTCGCTTATGCACAAGGATTTGAAGGAGACGCGGAACGCAGAACCGCAGCGTACTCTAATGTACGTGAGGATTCGAGTACCGCATCATTGTCCAAATTACCAGCAGAAGTAGAGTTTTGCAGAAAGTCTAGTGACTATAAGTGTCAATATGGTATAGAATCAACCATAGTAGATAGTACTACTAATAACTTAACTATTCTGCGAGATGGCTTTATTACGTTGGAAACATTAGAAAAAGTTCTTGGTAAGAAACTAGATAGAACATCTAGCTTGATGGAAATTAAAGCTCCAGGTATGATGAATAAACATTACTCACCAAGAGTTAAAGTAAGATTGAATGCAGAGAGTTTAAAACCTAATGAGGTAGGTCTTAATTTTGCTAATAGTAAGCTAGAAGGTAAATTTTCGCTTAATTTAAGTTTAACTGGAGACTTAATTATCGCTGCTAGCAACTTATTTGCCAGTCTTAGAATATTGGATAATTACGCAGAATTAAATGGATTAGTAATTGCCGTTGCTTCTATCCCAGAAGTTGGCATCGGCGTTGCAATCAATGATAGACTGAAAAGGGCGGCAATAAAATGACCTCAATATTTACTAAATTAAAGCAGGTATTAGTCAATAGTTCAAATAAAATATCTTCAGGCATTGACCAAATATTTTATAAAAAAAAACTAGATGAGCAAACTTTAGATGAACTAGAGGAGTTGTTAATATCTGCAGATATAACTGCCTCTGTAGCAATAGAGCTTGTCAGCAAGCTAAAAGCTATCAAATTTGACAAAGAAGTAACTAGTCTAGTAATCAAAGAACAACTTGCTAACATTATCGAACAACTATTGATAAAGACTAATAAGAGCTTTGAATTGCACGATAAAAAGCTTAATGTTATACTAGTTTGCGGTGTTAATGGTTCAGGGAAAACTACTACAATAGGAAAGCTGGCAAGCATTTATCGTAGACAGGGTAAGAAAGTAGCAATTGCTGCCTGTGATACATTTAGAGCCGCTGCTGTTAGTCAATTATCAAGCTGGGCTGATAGAAGTGATTCGATATTTATCAGTGGCGAAGAGTCAGCTGATCCTGCTAGTGTTGCTTATCTTGCTATGCAATCTTCAATAAAAAACGATGTTGATATATTATTTATTGATACAGCTGGGAGATTACATAACAAGAAGAATCTGATGGAAGAACTTGCCAAAATTGTTAGGGTTATTAAGAAGCTTGATGATACAGCTCCTCACCATAGTATATTAGTAATTGATGCAACCACTGGACAAAATGTATATAATCAAGTCGAACAATTTACCGCTATTGCTAACATAACAAGTTTGATAGTTACTAAATTAGACGGTACAGCAAAAGCTGGTGTAGTTGTTGGTGTCGTGCAAAAATTTGCCTTACCGGTATGTTTTTTAGGGATAGGAGAGAAGATAGACGATCTAAAGCCGTTTGATCCGGCGGCATTTGCTAGTAGTTTAGTAGGAAATTAACTAGGTTTCTTAATAGACCTCTTGCAAAACTCGCTTATGCTGAGGAATTTGCAGGAGACACGGAACGGAGAACCGCAGCGTACTCAAGTGTACGTGAGGATTCGAGTACCGGATCGACGAACAAATTACCAGCATAAGTAGAGTTTTGCAAGAGGTCTAATGAATGTTATAACAAGAAAATTATCTATCCAATCCAATTATTACAAAGAAATTTTGTCAATAATTAAACTAGGTGGTGGAGTGGCTAGAATTGTCGGAGGAGCCGTTCGTGATGCTATTCTTGGTGTAGTTAATTATGATATTGATATAGCAACCAATTTATTACCAGAGCAAGTAACAGATATTTTATCAACAGCCAACATTAAAGTCATCCCTACTGGCATAAAATACGGTACAGTTACGGCTTTACTACATAATGAAAAATTTGAGATTACTACACTTAGAAAAGATATAAAATGTGATGGTCGACACACAGAAGTCATGTTTACTAATGATTTTATGGAGGATGCTGTTAGAAGAGATTTTACTATTAATGCCTTAAGCTATTGTCCGTTTGAGCATAAAATTTACGATTATTTTGGTGGAATAGATGATTTACGAGAATCTAAGGTAATATTTATCGGACAGGCATTTGAACGGATTCAAGAAGATTTTTTACGTATTTTACGATTTTTCCGTTTTTCCTGCTATTATGCAACAGAGTTGGATTCTAGCGGGCTAAATGCCTGTATTAAATTGCGAGAAAACCTTAAATTACTATCAAAAGAACGGGTAAAATGGGAGATGGATAAATTAATTGTCTCAGATAATAGTCCTAATATTTTACAGCAAATGTTTGATAATGGCATATTGCAAATAATATTACCAGTTAGTAAGTTTGATAAAAAACCTTTGATGGAAGGAATTAGTTTCGGTTTTTTAGAGCCTTACGCTAGATATTCACTATTATTTTATCACATAAAGGACCTGCCACTAAGTGATTTACTAAATTTAAAATTCTCCCGACAACAAGCAATCAAAATCATTACTATACTTAGATTTGTTAATAAAGAAATCAACGAATTTACCTTAAGAGAAATTTGGTGGGAAACTGCTGATTATCCGGATGATTATCTGCAATATATAAATATTCTAGTATCATTAGGCAAATTAAATAGAGCTACAGCAAACAAATTTCTAGATACATACCAATCCAAACCCCGACCAATATTCCCAGTAAATGGGCATGACTTGCAGAAAATAAATATTCATGGTAAAGATGTTGGCATAGTAATAAACAGATTAAACAAATCTTGGATAGCAAGCAATTTTACGCTTAATAAGCATCAATTACTTGCATTATACTCAAATGATTTGAAGAATTAGAATAATTATTATACAATGAATGATTAGCATTAATTAAAGTGTTAAAAAAAATAAGTCATAAAATAAAAACTTCAAAAGAATTAAGCTATTAGATACAGAGTTAATATGACTATACTTAGTAACGTAGAAAAACCTCGTTGGTTATATCGTTTTGATAATTTTAAACGTGCTTTTGCTTTACTACGTGAGGCTATATATACAATGCAAGAACGTAAGGTAAGCCAGTTAGAACAAGAAGGAATTATTCAACGTTTTGAATATACATGGGAATTGACCTGGAAAGTACTTAAAGATTATCTGGAATATAAAGGTGTTATACTGGAAACCATTACCCCAGCTGCTGTAATTAAAGCATCAATAGCTGCTAACTTAATCAAGAATGGTGAAATATGGATGGATGCTCTAGACTCTCGTAATAAAATGGCACATACTTATGACTTTAAAAAATTTGAGAAGATTATTATAGATATTGAAAAAAATTATTATCCTGAATTAGAGAACATGAATCTAAAAATGTTGGAATTTGCAGCAGAATATAGAAGGTAAACATGTCTAACCATGGATTAAGCACCAAACAATTAAATACACTGCGTAGTATTTTGTTGCCCTTCTCAGAGAAAATCGATCGCGTTGGTTTATTTGGTTCACGTGCTACTGGTCTTTACCGTCCTAACTCCGATATTGACCTAGTAATTTATGGCTCACTTGATGAGAAGACTATGGATCGTATATTTACGCTACTTAATGACAGTAATTTACCAGTCAAAATAGACTTGCAAGTTTATGATTTGATCACCTGTTCTCCTCTTAAGGATCATATTGATAATAATATGTTGTTGTTATTTACACATGATCATTTTACAGATGAAACTTAACGTTTTTCATAGTACACTAACATCTATTACCAATCAGATTTTTTATTCATCATAAAAAAATTAAAAAAAAATGAAAATTAATATTAGTGCTAGCATTTTTATTGCTATAATTATCATATTATTTAATTATGGAGCTTTTGCTAATGTTGTATACTCAAATTCTTTAAAGCAGAAGAGTATAAAAATTGTTACTAGCATAACTCCACTAGCAAGCATTATAGCGATGTTAGTGAAAGACCAAGCAGAAATTGTCGCTATTGCCAATAACAATGATTGCCCGCATCATTACCATTTGAGACCTAGTGATCTTAAAAAAGTCAAAGATGCAGATATTGTATTTTATATAGATGAACAATTTGATGGCTTTGCTGGCAAATTAATGAATGGTCATAGTAAAAATGTCATTAAAATTAGTAATTTTAATGGGCTAAGAGTTATTAGTAATAATTCTTATGATAATTGGCATATTTGGCTTGATTTAGGTAATGTAAAATTATTATTAGAACAATTATTTCAGATATTATCCCAAAGATTTCCTGAAATTAGTTCAGCTATTTACCAAAATCTTGATGAGGCAAAAAAACAAATAGATGATCTGGCAAAAATCAAACATCAAAGATTAGCGTCTTTAACAGATGTGATCTTGCTTAGTGATAGTTTAGAATATTTTTTTGATAATAACCAAAAAAATGTTGCAAAATTATATAGCTCTGATCAAAAAAGCCTTAGATATATCAGTAATCTTGGGCAATTGTTAAGCATGTCCAATAGTAAATGTTTGCTACTAAGTACGGAACAAGATGTTGCTCTTTATAAAAATTTTAAAGTAGAGGTAGTGGAAGTGGAAAGTGAGAATTGGAGAATGACTAACATCAGTAGTGATTTATTTTATAATCAATATTTAAAGATAATTAATCAAGTGTCTAAATGCTTAAATTACTAAACCCTTATTTTTTTAGTAAGTTAGTACGAACCATGCTACCATTATTGCTAGTTTCAATGTTGGTAATAATGGGGTTGGGGTTATACCAAGCTTTGATAATCTCGCCACCAGATTACCAACAAGGTGATATGGTCAGGATTATGTATGTTCATGTACCATCGTCTTGGATGGCACTAGGGATTTATACATTTATAGCTATTTGTAGCTTGTCTAACCTAGTATGGAAGACTAAAATGTCATTCTTAATGGCAGTGGCAGCTGCCCCTATTGGTGCAGTTTTTTGCATGATTAGTATGGTTACAGGAGCATTATGGGGAAAGCCTATTTGGGGAACCTGGTGGGTTTGGGATGCTAGACTTACCTCAATGTTCGTACTATTCTTACTCTATTTAAGTTATATCGTAGTGGTGAATAGTGGCGATAGAATAAGCCGTACTGAAAAACCAGCTTCGGTGATTGCTCTGATTGGTTTTATCAATGTTCCCATAGTAAAATTTTCGGTAAATATTTGGTATAGTTTACACCAGCCAGCAAGTGTTTTAAGGCTAGGTAGCCCGACTATTGATAATTCTATGTTATTGCCCTTAGTGCTAATGTTTATAAGTAGCATACTATATTTTCTATTAGTTTTAGGTTTGAGATCTTGTGTTTTAATCGCTAAGTTCAAGGAGTATGAAAATTTATGACTTATGTTGTTACCGATGAATGCATAAAATGTAAATATACTGATTGTGTAGAAGTATGTCCTGTCGATTGCTTCTATGAAGGTGAATTAATGTTGGTAATTAATCCCGACGAATGTATTGATTGTGGAGTGTGTGAGATTGAGTGTCCAGTTAAAGCTATTAAGCCCGAGTCAGAACAGTTGATTGACTGGATAGAGAGAGCTAAATTTTTTTCCAGCAAATGGCCAAATATTACGGTTAAAAAACCAGCTTTACCGAATGCAGATAAATATCATGACGAGAAAAATAAGTTTGAGAAATATATGGGGGAAGTCTAGTACTACAGTTGTAAATTAATTTATGTTAGGGAATTTGTAGGAGACACGGAACGGAGAACCGCAGCGTACTTAGATGTACGTGAGGATTCGAGTACCGGATCGACGCCCAAATTACCAACAGAAATTAATTTACAACTGTAGTACTAGGTTCTGCTCGCAATGACCCAATTTGCTATGGATAAATACTAATCTGGTTAGCTATAACTATCATCAGTCCTAACCGAAACTATCACAGACATTCCTGGCATCAAATTACTAGTACCATTTTTAGGAATCTCAAAATCTATTAGTACAGGAATCCGTTGAACAATCTTAGTAAAATTACCAGTTGCATTATCACTGGGAATTAGACTAAATTTCGAGCCGGTAGCTGGTGATATGTTACGTATTCTACCATATATAACCTTTTTGGGTAAAGAATCAAACTGTAATTTAACTTTTTGCCCTGGCTGGAATTTAGCAATTTGTGTTTCTTTAAAATTAGCTTTTACATATATTCGTTCATCCTGTACAACAAAAAATAATACCCTACCCGGGCTAATGAAATTTCCTACCTGCAAACTACTATTTGCTATTATTCCGTTAACCGGAGCTCTAATTTTGGTATTTACTAAACTCCTGGCTACTATATTTTTATCTTGCAATAACCCTTTCAATTTTTCTCCTTCAGCAGTTTTTTGCAAAGCTAAAAGTAGCAATTTCTGCTGGGCAATTTGTAAGTTTAACTTTGCCTGATTATAATCAGTTTTTGCTTTAGTAAAAGACATTCTAGATTCATCTAATGTCTTCTTACTAGAGAAATTCTCTTTGTTAAGCTCTTGAGCTCTTGTATAATCAGCTGAATTAATTTCCAAATTTGTACTAGCAAAATCAACAGCCTCTTTACTTTGCTGCAAAGTAAATTGAGCTATTAAAGCTTTTTGTTCTATGATTTCTATATTTTTAATAGATGCATTAATAGAAGCTTCAAGCGAAGCAAGGCGTGACTTATAATCCTGATCATTGATCTCAGCAATAATCTCCCCTTCTTTTACCCTCATATTATCTGAAATCAATACATTCTTAATCACTCCATTAATCTCAGAGCTAACGCTAGATATGTCTGCCTCAATATACGCATTATCAGTCGACTCTGTATGACTCCAAATGTAGATATTATAAGCTAGATACACAACTATTGCACTGAACAAAACTAGAAAATATTTATAAAATGGATGAGACTTATATTTTTCAAAGACTTCTAACATAATTTAAATTTTCTTACTAATAAAACAGCAAATTGGTATAGACAACATATATATAAAGGCAATGAAGGGTAACAAATGCCATGGATACATAATAAAACTTATGATGATAACAGCAAATATCATCATTGCTAATGATAAATATTCGTGTTTTATCTTAATATTTTTTGTTGAAAATGTTGCTAACCTACTGGCAAGTAGAAAAGCAATTACCACAATATATAAATCTATCATAATGGTATGTGTACGAATATTAATACCTAAAATGCTACTCACTTCAAAATCCAAAATCATTGGTATTAGAGCAAGTAAAGCTCCACAAGGTGCAGGTACACCAGTAAAAAAATATTCTAACTTCTTATTATCTGCCTCATGAAAAATAGCAGTATTAAACCTTGCAAGCCTTAATGCCATGCATACAATAAATAACAATATAGACCCCCATGAGAACACTTTATATTCATATTGCTGAAAAGACCATAAATATACAAGGCAAGCCGGCACTACCCCAAAATTAGCAAAATCACATAATGAGTCCAGTTCAGCACCAAAAGGACTAGTAGCATTTAGCATCCTTGCTACCCTACCATCAATTCCATCTATTATAGCAGCAACCAAAGTACAATATACAGCCTTTTCCCATCTACCATCCAATCCAAATTCAATGGCACTAACACCAACCACAAGACCCAATAAAGTGATAAAATTAGGAAGTAATTTTATAAATGGAATTGGTTTTGTTATTCTAACTTTGTGTATTTTAAGCAATTTATACCTATATACTTATTAAATAGTAGCAAGAGTCTTATAGCTGGCGTCATGGCTCAGAGCTACTTTAGTAGCATTGATGCAATCCATATGATAAGCTTCATGGATTGCCACGCTCACATACGTTCGCTCGCAATGACATACATGCAACCCAAACGTCATTGCGAGGAGTACACAAACCTCAGATGTCATTGCGAGGAGCTACTTTAGTAGCGACGAAGCAATCCATATAACAAACTTCATGGATTGCCACGCTCACGTACGTTCGCTCGCAATGACGCCAGAAGGTGAATTGCCACGACCATTACATTTTGTTACCTTCTTTCAAATTTAAGTTCAGATGTTTTCTTGATCCTAAAATCAGCAATAATAGTTTCTCCACCAACTGCAGTCTGTCCCTCGCTAACACAAAGTGCAGTTTTAAGTGGTAAATAAACGTCAGCTCTACTACCAAAGCGGATAATACCATATCTATCCCCAATTCTAACCTCAGTATCTTCTTCTAAATCACATAATATTCTTCTGGCTATTAATCCTGCTATTTGTACAAAAGCAATTTTATGACCATTATTTGTTTCCATTAAAACAGATTGACGTTCGTTATATATACTTGCTTTATCAAAAGAAGCATTGAAAAACTTTCCCGGATTATAATGTAGAGATAAAATCTTGCCATTAGCCGGGATACGATTTACATGAATATTAAAAATATTCAAAAAAATGCTAACTCTAATCATTTCCTGATCACCAAGACCAAGTTCTATCGGTGGAGCTGCTTCAGTTATTTTATGCACTATTCCATCTGCTGGACTGACTACCAAATCGTCACTAATAGGGGTAAGGCGATCTGGATTTCTAAAAAAATATATACACCAAATCGTTATAACTAATCCTATATATCCAAAGGTAGTAGGAACGGTAATAAAAAGTAGAAAAGTCACCACTGCAGAACTTACAATAAATATGTAGCCTTCTCGATGAATAATATTTGAAAAATCATTATACTGCTTCATTCTCACTCTCTAATTCGTATTATTTTAGCATAGCTTTATTATACATTAATTATTAATAGCACTAATAGGCAATTGCATTTAAATTTTATTTTTTTACTATAACTATTAGCGACGAAGTTCCCCAAACGTCATTGCGAGGAAGTTACAAACCTCAGGCGTCATGGCTCAGAGCTACTTTAGTAGCGACGAAGCAATCCATATAACAAGCTTCATGGATTGCCACGCTCACATACGTTCGCTCGCAATGACGAGTTATAAACGCACTAATAGACGTCATTTGACTGTTACTGCATATTATATATCATCGTTAACATCCTGATCTTCATTACTACTTTCTGATTCTTCATTTTTTTCAGCTCTATCATCCTCTTCTTGTGCTGAACCAAGAGCGTACACACATAATTCTTCAAGTAATACATTATTCTTATTAGCCAGTTCTTGTAGTTTAGTAATTGCATCCATCACCTCTGCTGGTATTTTTCCACCACGTTGCTTTGATAACCAGTCATCCTGAAAATGCAAGGGATGATGTCCCGGCTCAGGTTGTCCTACATATATGGTAAACGGTGCCATTTGCCCACCAAAATCACAATTAACAGTAAATTTTTTCATAATACATTTCTTATAACATAATATTAAATTATCAAAATAATATCAGGAACTTCAAGGTTCAATCCTTAAGAAAACTTAGCTAACAAATAACTTTAATACATCTGCATAGTTCCATAAAATTTCCCTGTTTTTATATTACGAAAAATATATATGGTAGGACAATCACCATTTACCCATTCATCATCGTAGTCAGTAAGTTGTATTATTAATTCATCGCATTCAGATAATTCAGAATCTTGACACCAAAAAGGCCAACCAAACAGTTTGTCACTAACTTCACATTGATAGGGCATTTGTTCAATATTTGGATATAAATCATCTAAATATTTTTCAAGTTCTTGTGGCATATCTTCCCTTGAAGGAAAATCTATTATCTTACTAAACTTTACTAACCTAGGACTAGCATTAATTTCTTCTGGTTTTTTTAATAATTCTAAAGCTTCATCTTTATAAACTCTTATACAGAGAGTACTTGAATCATAATAAGAAATCCCATCTTCTGGGTAAATAAAAATAGTAATATATTTTATATCTTCTACAGATTTAGGAACAAAAGGTAAATCTGAAATCCTTATTTGAATAACTGGAACTAATAAAGTACTATTATTAGCTGTTGGCCATCCCTCACCTTTTGTACATATATTTACATCTCCTATTATTGAACTTTTAAATAATTTCTCAAATTGAGCTATAGATACTTCAAACTTATCTATGAGTAGAGCCTCTCTTTTTAATTCTTCCAGCTTTATATCAAGATTAATATTTTTCATATTTAATTTTTTATAATTTATTTCTTCAATTCTTTTATCACTAATTGCTAGAGTATATATTTATCTTCTAGTTCTCATATTAAAATAATTAAATACCTCAATATTTTAGAAAGAAATTATAATATTCATTACTTAGCTTCAAAATATAAACCTGCACCTATAGTAATGTACATGATATAACAAAAAAACAAAAATAAAATATTTTTCAAATAGATGTTTTTGCTGTTAATAAATGTTCAAATTTCTTAGAAAGTTCATAATTAGTAGCAACAAACATTTCATCATTATTTATTATCGCTCCACCTGCTTCTCTGATGATTAGATCAAAACCAGCTTTTAAAGTATAATTTAATGATGAAAAATAAACAGCATCGATCTTACCAGCTGCTAGTAGTAACATTCCATAGCAGTGACAACCAAAAACCCTAGCATTTTTCAAAAAAACTGGGTTGATATTAAGGTCATCGGTAGCGATTAAAAAATTATCAACACTAGCACAACCAGAAACCCTCAATCTACTATTACTAGTAGTATTATTTTCTGACCATACCCCTCTTCCTTTTTCAACATAATAAATCTCATCAAGAGCTGGAAAATTTATTACCGTACATATCGTAGTTAAAATTTTATTAATCTTCTTTAAACACGTTATAGATACAGCAAAAAATGGTAGGCTCTTTTCTAAATTACTCAAACCATCCAGCGGATTTACCAATAAAACCATTTCATAATTATTATCTGGTTCAAACTTATCCTGTGGAAAGAATAACGCACTTGTATATTTTTGCAACTCATTGCGTAATAAATCTTGTGCTTTAACATAAGCTTTATTACAAAAATCGTAGTTTCCCTTACTAGATATTTGAAGCATTTCCAGCTCCAAAAAATCTCTATGCAAAAACTTAACAGCTTTACGTAACGCAGTAATAAGTAAGCTAGTTATAGGTTGTTGCATAAGATATTACTTGGCTCTCTCAACAAAACTCATATCTTCAATTTTTACAACTATTTTTTCACCTACCACTAAATAAGGTGGTACCATTACCTTTATTCCATTAGTTAAAATCGCTGGTTTATAAGAAGATGTTACCATAGAGCCTTTAATTACAGGATCAGTTTCCATAATTTCAGCAATAACAGTTTGTGGTAATTCAGCACTCAAGGCTTTTTCCTCATAAAACTGTACCTTTAATACCATATTATCCTCAAGAAATGGCAAATGTTCGCCAAGAATTGACTTATTAATTAAAATTTGCTCAAATGTCTCATTATCCATTAACACTAGATTATCGTCCTCAAAATATAGGAATTGTAAATCCTTATTATCAAGCTGTGCTTTTTCAACATAATCAGATGAATTAAATCGCTCATTAAGTTTTGTACCAGTTTTAAAATTTTTCATCTCTACTTGTACATAAGCTCCACCTTTACCAGGTTTAGTATGTTCAGGCGTTTTATGGACAACCCATAACTCATCATTATATACTATAATGTTACCAGCTCTAATAGCATTTGCTGAAATTTTCATATTATTATTACTTATCTAAAATCTAATTATTCTTAGCCAATCCCGAATTTACTGAATTATAATTATATAAATTCGTTAGGAAGAATATACAATAACTGTTATAAACACAAGTATATTTAAGTAATAATAATTTAGGAGGCTGCCTGCAATAACTAAAGTAATTCTATATTTGGCTCTTTTTGGCTGCGAATAAACATGATTTTTTTGAAATAGGTACACTATTCCTTCAAAAATCATATTTATTCTCGCCGAAAAATAGCTCAAAATATAATTAATTAGTTATCGCAGGCAGCCTCCTAGTAAAATTACTTAGTGCTGTAAAAAATTATGCTAAAATAAAAAAAATTGTTAAGAAACATAAAAATGAATATATTTATTTTATGACTGCCAATATACTAATAGTTGACGATATAGAATCAAATGTTAAATTACTGGAAGCTAAACTTTTAGGAGAATATTACACCGTCTTTACTGTTAATAACGGCAAAGATGCTCTGAACGTTCTTACCATTAATAAAATTGATATTATATTACTTGATGCCATGATGCCTGATATGGATGGATTTGAAACTTGTAGAAAAATTAAGTCTAATCCCTACACCATGCATATACCAGTTATTATGGTTACTGCCCTTTCTGATACTGAAGATCGCATAAAGGGTCTTGAAGCTGGAGCAGACGAATTCTTAACAAAACCTATTGATGACACTGCTCTTTTTGCCAGGGTACGATCTCTTGCTAGAATGAAGGCGGTTATTGATGAACTCAAACTGAGAAACACTACTAATGCTCAATTAGGTGGTTCTGTCATAGAAATACAAGATAATTTCTCAGATAATAAAATACTGTTAATTAACGATGATATAGTACAGGCAAGAAACATAAATAAAATGCTCCTAACTCTTACCTCAAATATCAAAATAATATCTGATATCAACGAGTTAGAGGAAGATACTGAATATATCCCGGATTTAGTAATTATTAGCTGTCAATTAGAGCAAGGAGATCCTTTGCGAATAGGCATGATGTTACGATCTAATGCTAAATTTCATGATATAGTACTCATATTACAAGCTGAAGAAGAAAATACATTAATAGTCATCAAAGGTTTAGAGCTGGGTATTAATGATTATTTTATGTACCCAGTCGACAAAAATGAGCTATTAGCCAGAATCAGAACTCAATTGAAAAGAAAACATTATCAAGATAGATTACGCAATGATTTAGAGTTAAGTGTAAATTTATCGATTAAAGATGGTTTGACTGGTATATTTAATCGTCATTATTTTGATACACACATAAAGCAAATGGTGAAGAAAGCTACTGATAGTAAAAGACCCTTATGCTTACTTATGTGTGATATTGATCATTTTAAACAAGTTAATGATACTTATGGTCATCAAGCAGGAGACATAGTACTAAAAACCATTACTAATGTTCTGAAAAACATTTTTAGGGTTACAGACCTAATTGCTAGATATGGTGGCGAAGAATTCGCTATCCTATTAAATGATATAACGATTGACGAGGCTATGTATGTAGCGGAGCGGGTAAGAACAAAAGTGGAGTCTATCGAATTTAAGGTTAAAACTCAAGAAACTCCCATTAAGAAAACTATCTCAATAGGAGTAACTGAATACAAAATTGGGGAAACGATTAGTGATTTTATAGGGCGTGCCGATAAAGCTCTGTATCAAGGAAAGGAGCAAGGAAGAAATAGAGTGATTAAAATAACTTAATGGTTAATAATTTAGGTACACAAATGAAGAGTAATCAGCTATAATAGGTTGTAAAATTAGACTTTTTTCGAAACTCTACTTCTGCTGGTAATTTGTGCGTCGATCCGGTACTCGAATCCTCACGTACATTTAAGTACGCTGCGGTTCTCCGTTCCGGGTCTCCTACAAATTCCTCAGCATAAGCGAGTTTCGAAAGAAATCTATTAGTATTTTGCAAATCTGCCTTCCATACAAAACTAAGAACATGAAAAATAAAACTCTTCGTAAATGTTATCTTGAATTACCATATAGACCGAGTGTAGGCATGATGATAATCAATGATACTAATAGAGTATTTGTTGGTAAAAGAATCGACACCAAAATACCAGCCTGGCAAATGCCTCAAGGTGGTATAGATTTAGGAGAAACACCCAGTGTTGCAGCTCTTAGAGAAATGCTAGAAGAGATAGGTTGTAATAAAGGTGATATTCTTGCAGAAAGCAAATATTGGTATAGTTATGACGTGCCTAAAATTTTAATACCTAAATTATGGGATGGTAATTTTCGGGGTCAAAAACAAAAATGGTTTTTAATTAGGTTTACAGGTACTAATGAAGATATTAACATTAATACAAGTAACCCAGAATTTGAGGAATGGCGTTGGGCTAAACTTGATGAGTTATTGTCAATTATAATTCCCTTTAAACGTAAACTTTATAAAGCTGTAGTTAAAGAATTTGCTCCTATCGTTAATGATATACTCGAATAATCTTGGACTACCCCGTACCATCCCCTTCTTTGCAAAAGATTGGGGGTAATATAGGTCTAATCACTAAAAGCTTAATCATCAAGTATTATGCCAATAATATATAACTTACCTTACGTATAAACCCCCATAGCAATTTAAAAGCCATAGGGGAAATAACCTGACATCTATTAGCGAAACCACTACGTGTTCTCGCTAATAGACGTGGGTAAGGTGAATATATAAACCTCAGTTTTGGATTAGAATTTAAAAATTCTAATCCAAAAACTGGTAAAGCAATAAGGAAAAATACATTCTTGAAGCGGTTCTATGAATGCATTTTAACCTAATTTTTAGCTAATAATCTTATTTTTAATCTGAAGCTTAAGGTGAGTTATATATTATTTTTTCTTGCATTATCGGGTAAGTCCATACAAGCGTTATGGAACTGCCTAATAATTTTAAGCAATTCTTCATTTTTATAAGGTTTACGGATTATGTATGTTGCTTGTCCTTGTAAGAGTCCTTTTATTTCCTGATGATTGCTAGACAAACCACTTTGAAAAATTATAGGAATACGAGCAAGATTTTTATCACTTCTTATCTGTTTATGTACTTTACAACCTGTCATATCAGGAAGAGAAATATCAAGAAATATTATATCTATGTTATTAGCATATATTTTAGATAAATCAACTGCCTCTTGCCCTGTATAAGCATTGATAATTTTATATTTTTGTTCATGACGTAGCACTAAATTTATTGCATCATGGCAAATTGGTTCATCATCCACAAAAAGTATAGTAAATAGCTCTGCAATATTATATTCTTTAGGCATTTTATGTCTCTTTTTCGTCGTATACAGGAATCATGAATTCTACTCTTGTTCCTTTTTTACAGTTATTTTCAGCATAAATATATCCTTTATGGGCCAGTATAATTTCCCGGCAAATAGATAAACCAAGACCATCCCCAATATTATCATCATTAGTTCGTGAGCTACGAGCAAATACCTCAAAAATAGTTTCAAGTTCTGAATTTGGAATTCCAATACCTGTATCGATTAAGCTAAAGCACCAATAAGAATTATTTTCATAATTTTTTAAATTAATTACCGCTATAATTAATCCTTCTTTAGTATATTTGAGTGCATTATTAAATAAATTATTTAATAATTGGTTAATCCTAATTCCATCTCCACTAATCATTGCTTTTGTAATGTCATGATTAATAAGAATAATATTGACCTTATCATTAAATACGTTTAATTCTGTAAGTTGTTGCACAACATTTTTTATAGAAACTAATAGATCCATAGCAACAAAATTAAACTTCATTCTCCCGGTACTAAACTTAGATAGGTCTAGTAGAGCATTAATTAATGTTATAATCTGCTGATTATTCTTAGCTATTATACCGACATACTTTATATGCTCTTGCTCATCCATTTTATCCCAATTTTCATATAAAAATTGAGCTATACTACTTCCGCCATGTATTGAAGTTCTAATTTCATGAGTAACATGATTCAAAATATTATCTTGTTCTGATATTTTCTGTTCTAATTCTAAGATTTTGGTTTTTGAGTTATTTCCTATACTGGACCATAAAAACCCACTATACCTGCAAATATAAAAAAATACAGAAACCAGAAACATAACTAAAATAGCCCAAAGAAATTGGAGCATATGCTTATTTTATTTAAAATAATTATATTAACCTCAGCTCGATATAAGAATAACTATTCTTATATCGATACTTCTCTTATTAACAATGAAAAATACATACTTAAAACGATTCTTCATATACATTTTAACTTATTTCTACTTCAATACATGATTCTAATCATTAAATCATGTATTGAAGTAGAAATAAATTTAACTAATGCAGGTACTATAGCACTTTAAACATAATTGTTTCTATATATACTCAAATCATTTGAGTATATATAACCGAATTATTATCCCTAACTTAGGAGGCTACATGCGATAACTAATTAATTATATTTTGAACTATTTTATGGCGAGAATAAATATGATTTTTGAAGGAATAGTGTACCTATTTCAAGAAAATCATGTTTATTCGCAGCCAAAAAGAGCCAAATATAGAATTACTTTAGTTATCACAGGCAGCCTCCTAAACTCAGTTTTGGATTAGAATTTAAAAATTCTAATCCAAAAACTGGTATACTCTTCTGCTTTGAAGAATTGGCTCCGCAAAACTTCGGGGCATTCGCGTGCTCATGTACTAAATGTACACCTAGCACGCTCACCCCTTGTTTTATGTTCCAATTCTTCAAATCATTTGAGTATAAAGCAATAAGGAAAAAAGCATTCTTGAAGCGGTTCTACGAATGCATTTTAACCTAATTTTTAGCTAATAATCTTATTTTTAATCTGAGAAATAAGATTATTAGCCATTTTTATTATTTTAACAATCAGGCGACGAACCGCTTCTAGCCTGATTGTTTACATTATTATTCCAATTTTGGATTAACTAAGTTAATCCGAAATTGGGGTTCCTAGGTATATTGCTTTACTTTTAAGAATTACTTTCTCCTTTTATCATAGATATGCTTACATACCTTATTAGTGGTTGACACGTGTTCACCACTCAAAATAAAATTCAATTATTAAGATCAAATCAGTATATATTAAGGTAAAATAAAAATAACTAAGAAAAGATTAAACCATTTCAATAAATACGTAATAGTATACGTAAATAATTCTAGATAATAACATTGGTAATGTATTAATAAAAATTATTAAACTATATACAACCACACTTTATGTATAATATCAAATTTTTTGATAAAATAAATAACTTTTAGTAAATTAGTCAAAAGGCTGTCTTAATGTTATTGCGGCTGATAAAGTCCCTTCATCTAAATAGTCCAATTCTCCACCTATCGGAATACCACTGGCTAGCCTTGATATTTTAATGGTAGAATCTTTGAAATATTCAGTAATGAAATAAGCAGTAGTTTGACCTTCTAAAGTCGAATTAGTGGCAATAATTACTTCATTAATGTTATTATCCTGACACCTAGCTAGTAATTCTGGTAGTCTTAGTGCTTTAGGATTGTGACCATTCGAAGTTGATAAATTATGTCCTAGTACATGGTAATGCCCATTAAAAATACCACTACGTTCTATTGCCCATAATTCTGTTACTGTTTCAACAATCGCTATGACAGCTCCGTTACGATCATCAGATGAACATACTCTACAAATATGATGAGAATCTATGTTACCACAGATATCACACTTAACAACATTACTATCTACACAACAAAGAACAGAAATTAGACTTTTTAACCTAATATCTTTTTCTTGTAAAAGATGCAGGACTATACGCCTTGCTGATCTTTGACCAAGACCAGGTAGTTTGGAGAAAAGATAAATCAACTGATCTATCTCATTTAGTTTATTCATAGTATACCTTCACTACTTTAAAAGTTGTTAAAACAACTTATTAAAATTAAGTAAACAACACATTTTTTCGCTTGCAATGACATATATGCATCCCAATCGTCATTGCGAGACCATGTAATGGGCAAAGCAATCCATTTTTGGTCACTTTCTGGATTGCTTCGTCGACCTAACTCGCTCCTCTCAATGACATCAGGGGCTAAAAACCGTCTATTAGCGAGGAGCTACTTTAGTAGCATTGATGTAATCCATATGACAAGCTTCATGGATGCTCACACACGTTCGCTCGCAATGACGTATGTACTTTCATACACTAACTAATTAGTTAGTGTTTTTTAACTCTTAATAACCACAGTTCCAGCAATTTTATCATGCAAAGCTTGACGTTGTTTAGAAAATAGTATAAACCAAATACCAACCGGCACTAATACATATCCACAAAATCTTTTAACTAATTGGCATTTACTAGGTTTTTCAAGGATTATTGCATCTACTATCTTCATATGCATAATAAGTTTTCCAGGTGTAGCCCCGCAATAAATCCAAAAACCAATAAAATATGCTGCAACTAAAGCAAAATTAATTATAACCATTAAAATTACCACTATAAAAACCCCACTAGCAGTTACATATTGGAGTAATTCCGGTTTTCTGCTACCCATTATCAATATGTCCGCTATACTAGCTCCCAAAAAAAATAAAGATAGTCTAGATAACATAAAGGTAGTGATCGGGGTCGTAAGCATTGACAACAAAAATAAATCTAGACAAGAAGCAAAAAGTCTGGGAATTAGTTTGGGGTATATAATTTGTTTATTCATTTTTTCTAGCTTAGATTTGTATAATTATTTTAAAATGCACAACTTAAGGCAGCTACCTTAAGTCATTATGCTAACTTTCAGGTCATTATAAATTCTCTTTTAAAATAAGTCTAATGTAATATGAGATCCACACTATTACCAAGCATGATATTTAAGAACTCACTTGAATGCGGAACTACATCAAGACGTGTAGCGATGTCGATATGTTTTTTAGGTGGCAGTTTGATATTTTTATGATGCATTATATAGGATTTTATTGTTAGATATTTTTTATCCAACAATCTCACTCTAATCAGTGGTATTGTTACATCATGGTCGGAGTTATTGGTTATCTGGTAGGAAACTTTAATTTGTCCCATTTTTTTATTTTGTTCAACATGGATGTTTCCTATAGTTAGGATATTATCGTTCTCTTTATACAAAGCTGGTATGTTAAACTTTTCATGAAATAACAATAATAACAAAAGAATAATTAAGCTAAACAATAATATAATTACAATATGTGAATATTGGGGGGTTTTTGGTGGTAATAAAGCTGGCAAATTAGTACCTTGGGTTAAAAATATTTTATTATTTTCATTAGTGCTAGCATTTTTTGCTGTATGATGATCTGATATAATTGGTGGTTGTTGCTTTTCATGCTCTGATTTTTGATACCAGATATGGTTGCATTGTGAACATTTGACCTTCCTACCGGTCATACCTATTTGTTCTTTCGACACTACAAAGTTAGTGTTACAACTTGGGCAGGAAATACTCATTTACATGCTCTAATTTATGTACTCAAACTATTTAAGTATATTAGGTTGACTTAAAAATAAAGTAAATTATGATTTTTTTTATAATTTAGCAAGAACGTTATGCAAAAACATATTAATACTATAGAAGAATTTTGGCAAATACGCGATAAATTAACCAAAGATTCAGAAAAAACTAATTATGCCAAACAAATATTAAAGGATATTATTGATGGTTTGAATCAAGGATTAGTCAGAGTTTGCGAAAAAGAAGGGGCTGATTGGCAAGTTAATCATTGGGTAAAAAAAGCAATTTTATTACATATGATAATAACTGATCCGCAAATTCATTCTGGAGATTGCATGAGATGGTATGATAAAATTGCCCCAAAATTTTCTACACATCATAATGACGAATTATTCCAAGCAGGTGGCTGTCGTATTGTTCCCGGGGCAATTATTAGAACTGGGGTATATTTAGCTAGAAACGTTGTTGTTATGCCTTCTTTTATTAATATAGGGGCATATATAGGAGAAGGAACAATGATTGATACCTGGGCTACTATAGGATCATGTGCCCAAATAGGCAAGAATTGTCATATTTCCGGTGGAACAGGTATTGGTGGTGTGTTAGAGCCAATTCAAAATAATCCGGTAATAATCGAAGATAATTGTTTTATAGGTGCAAGATCAGAAATAGCGGAGGGAGTTTTAGTAGAAGAAGGAAGCGTAATTAGTATGGGAGTATTTATTGGTGCTTCTACGAAGATAGTGGACAGAGAAAGTGGCAAGATAATTTATGGTAGAGTCCCAGCATACTCAGTTGTAGTACCTGGCAGCTTGCCTGCTGATTCAGGAAAACCAAGTTTATATTGTGCAGTAATAGTTAAGCAGGTGGATGCCGGAACTAGGAGTAAGGTATCGATAAATGATCTGTTAAGAGGGAATTAAATAATATGAATAATAACAAATTAAAGATTATAGTTGAGACAAAAACCCTAACTCATGCTTTGAGCTTTGCTAATTCAGTAGTAGAAAAACGTAATGTAGTTGCCGAACTTAGTCATATTAAATTATCATCGAAGGATGGTAAACTAGAGTTAATAACTACTAATATGGAAATATATTTAAGCCAGAAAATAGCTGCTCAAGTAATAAGTGAGGGAGAAATAACGGTATCTACTAAAACATTAAATGACATAGTAAAAAAGATAGCTGATAATGATATAGTACTCAGTGTGTCAAATGAAACAGATCAGCTTGAAATTTTAGGAAAGAATTGTGCTTTTAATCTGCTAACTTTACCTGCTGATCAATTCCCTGCATTAGATGATATTAATGTTGAAGCTATTTTTAAAATAGCTTGCCGTGATTTTGTTAAGATGATCGACGGTACTCTGTTTTCGGTGTCCCTTGATGAAACTCGCTATAATCTTAATGGCGTTTATTTTTACGTAAAAGATGAAGAATGTTGTATGGCTAGCACCGATGGACATAGATTATCAGTGTCAGTAGTAGAAATAGCCGATAAGGTTAGCGAATTTGGCGTTATTTTATCTAAAAAAACTCTCGAGGAAATTGTCAAAATATTAAAAGATACTAAAAATATTCAGTTAGAGGTAGAAATTTTTCTAAGTGTGAATAGGATTAAATTTGTTTGCAATGATATTATGATGGTATCAAAACTGATTGATGGAACTTTCCCGGATTACCAAGGTTTTATCCCAGTAGATAATAACTATAAGCTTACTATTAATACCAAATTGCTGGCTGATGTTATAGATAGAGTAGCAACAATAACTATAGATAAATTTCAAGCAATAAAATTAACTCTATCAAAAGATTTGCTTGAAATTACGGCTTCAGGGGAAGCAAGAGGGGCAGCTAAAGAAACTATACCACATTCACTAGATGAAAATAATTTATACATTTTTGATCATGAAGACACTTTGTCTATAGGTTTTAACCCTAAATATCTCACCGACGCACTCAATGCTGTGTTGAATGCTACTAAAGCAAATCAAGTTGAGTTATATTTTTTAAATGCATCATCGCCAATGTTATTGAAAACGCTTCAGAATCCTAAAGACGTTTTTGTGATTATGCCAGTTAAGGTTTGATCATAACAATAATATCGTGAGAGTTCACAGAAAAAAAGTTAAAGTAAAGACGTCTATTAGCGAGAAGGCTTAAGCCAAGAAGCAATCTACCTTCTGGCGTCATTGCGAGGAGGCATAAGCCGACGAAGCAATCCATTTCTACCCACTTTCCTGGATTGCTTCGTCGCTACTAAGGTAGCTCCTCGCAATGACTCTTGAAGTTCAGTTTCTTTTCCTTAAATTGAATTGCCTAAGTTTTTATTTACTAGGTTCTGGGAATGCATTCCTCCAATTAGTCAATCCATCTGGTTTATCTTCTAGAATAATGCCATCTTGTAATAAATCTTGACGAATTTGATCAGCTAATAGCCAATTCTTTTGTAATTTTGCTTGTTGTCGTTTGGCAATCAGCTGGAGAATTAGTTGATCATTCATTTCACAGTGGAACCACATACTCGCCGGTTTGGTCATTAGACCTATAAAATTGCTGCAAGAAAGTAAGTAAGATGCATATCGGTATTTATCATCTTCTTTGGTACTGGCAAAAACCAATTTGGCATAATCATTGATTATTTTAATGGCAAGAGGGGTGTTCAGATCATCAAATAAACTTGATAAAAATTCTTCTGAAATATTTTGCCCATCAAGCTTGTTAATGTCCAAATTTTCTATCGCTCTATACCAATAATTCATTGTTTTTTTCGCATCTTCTAAAGCCTTATCATTGTAATCTAATGGTTTTCGGTAATGGCTGCTCATTAGCAATAATCTAACCACGTCACCTGGAATTTTCTTGTCTATTAAATCTTTTACTGTAATAAAATTATTGAGCGACTTACTCATTTTTTCACCATTGCAGGTTAGAAACCCATTATGCACCCAATATTTAGCAAAGTGAGAATTCGGGAAAGCACAGGTACTTTGTGCTATTTCATTAGTATGATGAGGAAAAATTAAATCTGCTCCACCACCGTGAATATCAAAATTTTCTCCTAAATATTTATAGCTCATCGCTGAACATTCTATATGCCATCCTGGTCTACCTCTTCCCCAAGGACTATCAAAATTTGCCAATATTTCTTCATCTTTATTGGCTGGTTTCCATAATACAAAATCATGTGGTTGTTTTTTTGATGGATTATTTTCAATACGTACTCCTTCTAGCATTTCATCAAGATTACGATTTGATAATTTGGTATAATCTGGAGCCGTAGAAATATCAAAATAAACATGGTTATCTGCAATATAAGCATGGTTCAGGTCAAGTAATTTTTGAATAATCATCATCATATCATCAAGATGCATGGTAGCTTTTGGCTCTATATTGGGAGCCTGGCAACCTAGATATTGCATATTACAATGAAATTCTTCGGTGATTTTAACGGTTAAGTCAGAAATCGTTATTTTTAGTTCTTTAGCTCTATTTATTATTTTATCATCGATGTCGGTAATATTACGGACATATTTTACATGATTTTTTCCAAATATTTTACTTAGTACACGATATAAAATATCGTATACTACCACGGACCTAGCGTTACCAATATGGGGATGATCGTAGACAGTTGGACCGCAAACATACATTTTTACTAAATTACTATCTAGGGGTATAAAAACTTCTTTATTGTGAGTTAATGTATTATGTAATAATAATTTCATGTTCTTTATCGTTGTGTTAAACTTTAAGGAACCAAATTATATAATAGACTTCCCGCATAAGTCAATCTAGTTGGTGATTTTGTCGTCGAAACTTGCCTCCGTTCCTCACGTACGTTTATGTACGCTGCGGTACTCGGCTTCGTTTCTCCTAAAAATCCCTCAACTATTTTTGACTTATGCTAGGTAAGTCTAATATTTATTATTGTTTTATAGTTAATTTTTACGGATATCCGCTTAAAATGTCAATTCAAAGAAATTATTCTGAGAAACTAAAAAAACTACCTATTACTTTAATTATTCTTATTAGCATAATTTGTAGTATCGGTTTTGTTGTACTATATTCCGCTTCGGATAGTAATATTCAACCTTGGGCGTATAAGCAGATGATGATTTTTTTCCTGTTTATACCGATTGTGATTATTATTACGATTATTGATATAAAATATATATTTAAGTTTTCATATATATTTTATATTGCGGTTATTATCTTATTAGTTAGTGTTGAACTTTTTGGCTCTATTGCTATGGGAGCAAAGCGTTGGATAGATTTAGGAGTTATCCGCTTGCAACCTTCAGAACCAACAAAATTAGCCATAGTGTTAATGTTAGCTAGGTATTTTCATCAACTAAAAACTGAGGATTTTACCAGGTTTTATAAGATTTTATTGCCTATAATAGGAGTGATAATACCAGTTCTACTGATAATAAAAGAACCGGATTTAGGTACTGGAGTGATTACTGTCATTATTGCTAGTATTATTTTTTTTGCTGTTGGTTTTAGAGTAAGAAATTTTATGATAATTGGTATTATCGTTGTTACTTGCATACCAGTTATTTGGCAAGTGATGCATGATTATCAAAGAAAAAGAGTCATGGTTTTTTTGGATCCTGAGAAAGAGCCGCTTGGAGCTGGCTATAATATTATCCAATCAAAAATCGCTATTGGCTCTGGTGGATTATGGGGTAAGGGACTCACCAAAGGTAGTCAAAGCCATCTAAATTTTTTACCAGAGCATCAGACTGATTTTATCTTTGCTACTTTTGCTGAAGAATTTGGCTTTGCCGGTAGTTTGTTTCTGTTAATTCTTTATTCGGCAATTATAGTGATTTCATTGATGATTGCTACCAATTGTCGAACAATATTTAGTAAGCTGATGGTAATAGGCATAACCTCGATCCTATTTAGTCATGTATTTATAAATATAGCTATGGTGATGGGATTATTACCAGTGGTGGGTGTACCTTTACCATTTATATCTTATGGTGGTACAATGATGGTATCAATGCTTATTGGTTTTGGATTGGTAATGAATGCTCAAATACACCAGCATAGTAGTAATTTTTAATTTATTTTTTATAGAAAAATAAGAAAATACTGGACCCTAGTCAAAAGATTTGTTATAAGAAGTCTAGCCAAAGGCGAATGTTCCTCGGTAGCTCAGTGGTAGAGCAAACGGCTGTTAACCGTTCGGTCGCTGGTTCGAGTCCGGCCCGGGGAGCCATTTTAAATATAATTTAATTAAGTTGTAAATGACCAAAGAAGAGCTAATTAATTTTGAAGGGGTTGTCCTTGAGCTTTTACCTAATGCAACTTTTAGAGTGAAGCTAGAAAATGGTCATTTTATTATTGCACATACTTCTGGTAGGATGCGTAAAAATCGTATTAGGATACTTGTTGGAGATAAGATAACAGTGGAAATGACGCCTTACGACCTAACAAAAGGTCGTGTTATCCATCGTCATTAAGATTTTTCATATTTATGTCAAATGTAGAAGATACTTCTTTAAAACAGCATATAATTCTAGCTTCACAATCGCCGGCAAGGCTTGAATTGCTAGAAAGAATTAAAGTATTTCCTACACAAATTATTCCTGCTAATATCAATGAAACAGAATATTTACGAGAGTTACCAAATCAATTGGCAACAAGATTGGCACAGGAAAAGGCAAAAATTGTTGCCCAACAAATAACTGGTGAAGCTATAATTATAGCAGCTGATACTGTTGTAGCTCGTGGTAGGAAAATATTACCCAAAGCTTTAACAAGTGATGATATTAGATATTGTCTTAATATTTTATCTGGAAGACGTCATAGGGTTTATACAGGTGTTTGTATAATAAAAAAGACTTCTGAACAACTCCTAATACGACAAAAAATAGTGCAAACTATAGTCAAGTTTAAAAGACTGACTAATCAAGAAATAGAGTTTTACTGTAGCATAGATGAAGGAATCAATAAAGCAGGCGGTTGCATGATTCACGGCTATGCTGAAGCTTTTATTCCTAGCATATACGGATCTTACTCAAATATTATGGGGTTACCGCTATTGGAAACTATGCATATGCTTACTTCTTTGGGTTTTAAAAATAGTTCTATGTAAACCTTAATTAGTCGCTCCGTCAAAATTCTTACTCTTATACGTCATTGCGAGCCACCGTAGGTGGCGTGGCAATCCATTTCTAATCACTTTCCTAGATTGCATCAATGCTACTATCGTCGCTCCTCGCTAATAGACGCTTTTATGCTGTTATAATACTTATTTATTCAAATCACTTTCACAAAACAACCTAACCTCTGATGATTCACCAGTGTAGACTATATTCTGGTAATTAAGTTTGATCGCGGTAAATAAAGCAGCGTGATCATTTTCTACATTAACGATAATTTTTACGATTTGAGGAAATTCTTCGGTTAGTTTTTTAAACATATAATCAAGTACTAACATGCCGTAATATCTCGTACTACCAATTTTATTAGTTAAAATAATCGGATCATGAAATTCAGACAAAAACTCTCGTGCATCACTTAAGTTTTCCATGGTGTAAGTTATTGGGTCTGGCATTTTATAAATCTATGTTGTCTTATCTAGACCAATAAATCAATATCTACATCTAATTCTTTAGATATTTTTTTATATAAATCTATATTACCTTTACGTTTTTTATTTTCTATCTGCGACAAATACGCCTCACTTATACCTAGCTTTTTAGCAAACTTAGTAAGATTATGTTTCCTATATTCTCTAATTATTTTAATTTTTGACTCTTCTCCTAAAATTAATTTTTCTACAATATTAATAGGAAACATTTCTTGCGTTTCGCTCTTAACCTGTACATAAGAATTAATGTCTTCTAATTCCTCTAGTTTTTCTTTAATTTCTTCATAAGTTTCTATCGACAAAATTACGGCTTTCTTACCATGTGAATCTTCAATAAAACTGATATTATCTAAATTAACCATAGACATCCCCCCTACTCTGAATTTTAATTATAGCTAACCCGAATAAGTTTTAGATATCTTAGGCGTCTATTAGCGAAGAGGTCGTGAGACCGCATAGTACCCTACATTTTTTATTCTATAAGTATTACAACAGCATAAAAACGTCATTGCGAGGAAGACCGTAGGTCGACGAAGCAATCCATGTATGGACCTACCCGATAATGCATGTATGGACCTACCCGATAATGCAAGAAAAAAATAATATATAACAGGAAAAAAATCGAATGCAGTCATGTATCCGGCTTATAGTTAATAAATCACTTTAAATTTACCCTATAGCCCTGATGGAATTCGCTGGCTTACAAACTTATACTTATCATTTCGTCGACTTCTAAAGAGCCATTGGATTGTTC
>CAJYCV010000033.1:0-36016 GCA_913698435.1 Pseudomimeciton antennatum
ACCACCGCATATTTTTACAGTGTTCTCTAACTCTTCTAATGCTGTACTACTTGCATCTGATGTTTTCTCATGGTGATATGCTACTGCATGGGTAACATAATGTTTTGCTACTAACTTACTGGCTAAATTAGGGTCTTGCTCGGCAAGTTGTTGTAATGATTTTCTTTGTTGATCTTCAGACAATTTCTGGTCAGACAATTTCTGGTTACTAACATTATCATGCTTTGGGGTATGCTGTAGCCCTTGTGGCATCAACTCTGCTTGCTCAGCCGTTTTTTCTAATGTTTCTTCAGCTAATTTTTGCCTGTCATGATGATATTCTTTCTTTTCTTGTTGAATGGGTAAATCATTATTGACAGCATTAGCAGTAATCATCATATCTTGAGCAGTAGCCATACTTTGTGAGAGGTTGATCTCTTCCCCTTTATTCTTCTCCAAAGCTAACATCATTTCTCGATATTTACCCTGGGTTACTGGCAAACTATAGACTTGTCCTAAATGTTCTATATAACCTATCGCCTCATCTCCTTCACCATTAAATCTCACTGGCTTTGGACTACTGATCTCTGACAATTTACCTTGACTATCATAATGAGCGGTAAAATATACTGCTCGGTCTAGGGCAATATTTCGACCATTTTCATCTTTTACCGCTAATGACAAATGCATTGGACCAGTTTTACTTAGCAATTCTGTTGGAAAATCTATGGTTCGGTAGTTGCTGATTTGTTTAAGAGTGCCATCTGACAAAGAGACTAGAGCATTAATTTTATGAGTTGTCTCCTTGATAGTAGCTAACTCATCACCTGAATCATTCCTTATTATCTGGCTTCTGACATTACCTTGCCTATCACCATCTTGCCAGTTCATTGTATGAAATTGATCAGCAAAATTATGATGAACTTTCTTGTATCCTGCTATCTCTGTTTTTTCTAGTTCAGTTTTAACTTTGCTATTTGCAAATGCTTGATCAATTATTGCTCTATTATTGACATTTTTTAGATATTCAGCAAATTCCTGATCGTCATAGTTAGTTACGGTTAGATCATGATTCTGGGCTATATATTCTCTTAAAATATCACGCTGTTTTTTCAGAATTTCTTGCCTGATGGCTTTGGTGATCGGGTCTACTTCTTCTATAAAGAAGCCGCTACTAACTGAGTTGGTTAAAACAACTAAGTCTTGGGATTCTTCTATTTGTTCTGTAACCTCATTACTATTCTCTTCAAGAACATTAGTGGGTTGTGTGTTATCTTTCATAATCCTACTCTATTAATGACATGTGTATATAACTGTCATTGCGAGGAGCTACTTTAGTAGCGACTAAGCAATCCAGAAAAATTAAATTTGGATTACTTAGTCGGCTACGCTTTCTTGCAATGACGAAAGTAGTTTTACCTAATCGTCATTGCGAGAAGCCACTTTAGTAGCGACGAAGCAATCCAGAAAAATTAAATTTAGATTGCTTTGTCGGCTATGCCTTCCCGCAATTACAAAACTGCAGAAATAATAGAGTTTGACTATTTGAAGAAATTTGTGTATGATCATAGTTACACCTCAATAATGGTTGTAATTTAATAGCAATGCTATTGGATTAATTTCACTAGTAAGTACTTTGAGCCGCAAAACTTTTGAGTACTTACTAGTTCATCAGCAAATGTAACATTCAAGTTTTAGCCTATTAATAAGCTAAACGCTTGGGTAGTTACATTGGCTTTTATAGTTTGAGACTTATAGCTAACCCGGTTAGCATTATGCCGTCACCGTCATTGCGAGGAGGCGTAAGCCAACGAAGCAATCCAATGAATAGTGGATTGCCACGCTCACGTACGTTCGCTCGCAATGACGCCAAGGTTAAATACTAATCGGATAGCTAAACCAAAATATGTATTTTTGGTTAAAAAAATAGTCAGTAATTACTGACCTCTTTTTTTTGGTCTCATCCTATTTTAGGGAGTCTAATATAATCATTTCGAGGTGTCAAGAAAAATGTTCGATAATCGAACATTTTATTATTTAAATAGCTTTTTTGATATTAGAATGGCTCTTGTTTATAAAATACAAGAATTTTTAAAAAGAAAATTCAACGAATTAAACTTAAAAAGAAAGGAGTTCGCTAGAAACAGCGGTATTCCTTATTCTACTGTAATTAATATAACAAAAGGGCTTAGGCTAAATATTGATATAAGCAATATACTTAAAATTGCAAATTATTTCAAATGCTCTATGGATGAAGTTGTAGGGAGGAATAATTATGCACTATCTTATCGAAAAACACAGGTATTTTTCGACTTATCACCTAAGGATGTTAGTACCAACTTAAGGGAATTTATCAAAAGAAAATCAGAGCAGCAAAAATTTAACATATATGTATTATCTAAAAATATTGGGTATAATGAAGAAACTCTACATAAGTTTGTGAAAAATGATAGTAAGAGAAAAGCTTTAAGTGGTGCAGTCACCGTAGCCCTAGCAGATTATTTCCAAGTATCACTAGATGAAATGGTTGGTAGGATTAAACCCGCTACTTCTGATAATAATGAACCTTCTCAACAACAAACTAGCGAATAGTGGTCGTGGCAATCCAGAAAAGTGGTTAAAAATGGATTGCTTTGTCGTGCGGTTCCCGCACTTCTCGCAATGACGTCTGTGGTGCATATACGTCATTGCAAGACCATGTAATGGTCGAAGCAATCCAGGATAAAAATATATATTGACTTTAGGTGTGTATATAATTTAGAATTCGAGGTGGAATTACTGCAAAGTAATTCTGGAGTTTCAAAACCTCCACTCAGTAGCGGTATGCATTAACCGTAAAAATGATGCTCCTCGGTCTTTTATGGTCGGGGGGGATGGTAGTCGTATGTCCTTAAGTGTTTACATTTAAGTTTGACGGCTACCATAGCTGTCTACTGACGGTGTTTTGAACTCCCCGACCACCAATTTAGATTCACTTGCTTCTAAAAATCTTGTCTTTGGTGGTCAAAAACTTACCGTTTTTTGACATTCAGGGGAGATTATATGCATTTAAGTTGGGATTTGGACACAGCCATTTTCTCTATCTTTTTAACTTTTAACTTAGCAGTAGGTTTATTTTATAGTCAAAGCATAAAAAATATCAACGAATATGCTATAGGTAACCGCAATTTCTCCACCAGTACTATAACTGCTACAATTATTGCCACTTGTATAGGGGGTGGTCTCTTTTCTGAAGCAGTTACCGAATCTTACAAACAAGGTGTATATTATATCATTCCAGCAATTGGCGAACCTTTGGCTCTCGTAATCGTTGGTTACTTTTTAGCTCCACGTATGGCAGAGTTTTTGGGTAATCTTTCCATAGCTGAAGCCATGGGGACTCTTTATGGTAAAAAAGTTCAATTGCTTACAGCTATAGCAGGCATCTTTCTTTGTATAGGAATAGTTGCAGTGCAATTTAAAGTTTCAGCTACCATGTTGCAACTATTCTTTCATGTTTCCAGTTTTTATGCTGTTGTGGCAAGTGCTATTATAGTAATATTATATTCAGCTTTTGGCGGTATCAAGGCTGTTACTTTTACAGATATAATACAATTTCTTACTTTTGGTACTGTTGTTCCGATAATTACTTTGATAATTTGGGGAACTCTGCATGATCCTCACAAAGTTTTTGTAACAATCACAGAAAATCCTTTATTCGATTATAGGCAAGTATTTAATTTCAATGATTCTAAATTTATAGGTTCTTTTTTCCTGTTGTTATATTTTCTAATTCCAGCTTTTCAACCGGTTTTTTTTCAAAGATTGGCAATGGCTAAGAATATCATACAAGTTAAAAAGTCTTTTATAACAGCAGGTTTAATATCTCTTACGATATTAGTAATAATAATCTGGGTTGGAATATTATTACTGGCAGATAATCCTAATCTTGACCCCAAGAATTTATTAGCCCATATTATAGAGCATCACAGCTATCGAGGATTAAGAGGATTTACTGCTATAGGTATTATGGCGATAATTATGTCTACGGCAGACTCATACATTAACTCTTCAGCTATATTATTCACTAATGATATTTTAAAATTATTGGATTTTGATGTTATAAAAAAGGTTCGTAATAATCTTAGTGATCTCATTATATTACGTGTTTTCGCTATTTTTGTTGGTATTTTTGCTGTTTTTCTAGGTTTCGAAGCAAGTAGCATACTTGATTTGATGTTAGTAATATTAGGTTTTTACATGCCTACAGTTTCGGTGCCTTTTCTTTTAGCAATTCTAGGCTTTCGTACTAGTAGTAAAGCAGTATTAATGGGAATGTTTGCTGGGTTTACTATAGCAGTTAGTTTTAAAGTCTTAAATGTACAAATGAAAGCTGTCGTACCAGCTATGGCAGCTAATTTGTTAACTTTGATGTTTAGCCATTACTTTTTTAAACAACCCGGTGGTTGGATTGGTGTAAAAGACCCTAGTCCTATAATTGCTCTCAGACTTGAACGTAAAAGAAAATTCAAGAAAATTATTCGTTCAATCAAACAATTCAGTCTGATAAATTTTTGTAAAGGTAATCTACCAAAAAATGAAATTACTTTTTCTCTATTTGGCTTCTTTGTAATAATTTCCACTTATTCATCATTATTCACTATCCCAGAATATTATACCACAAAATATGCTAATATTTATCACTTCATCTACCACTCAGTATTACTAATATCTACCTGGTTTATAGCTTATCCAATATTGCCTTATAGACTTAAAAGTGAGAGGTTTATAGCAGTAATTTGGAATTTAGGTGTGCTATATCTGTTGATTTGTGTTGGAAGTATGCTGGTCATTATTAGCGAATTTCATCAACTACAATGTATGATATTCATTATTAATTTATTAGTTACTGGTATTTTACTCAGATGGCAGATAGCTTTATTTATAGCGATTTTTGGTACATTTGCATCATTTCAATTCTTTAAATGTTATATAGGCGAAGACTATTTAACTAGTAATTTCGGTGATATACAGCTCCAGATAATTTACCTTTTGTTGCTATTCAGTAGTGCATTAATAGCGTTTCTAAAACCAAAACAAAAACATGAAGAATTATCTGAAATCATGAAGAATGTATGGGAAACAAAATCAAGAAAACTAACGCATGATTTGATCAAAGCAATACAACATCAAGAAGAGTTTTTTAACAATATAGAATATCAAGAACAACAGCAACTTCATATCTTGCAACTCCAACTTAAAACATTATGTACAAAACTACAAAAAACGGCTAATAAAGACCAAATTTCTCGGATTACTGAAGAATTATATGAAGTAGCACAACGAATAGAGGCGTGGGCTTTATATCTTTCAACCATTACTCATAGAGTAAGACATAAAGTGCATATTAATCTTACTAAAGCAATTAACATTAAGGACTTAATAAAAGAAGTAGTAGATGAATGCAAAAAATTATTCTATCAACCATTACAATTTATTATCCAAGATGAAACGAAATATCCTAGCATAACATGCGACCCAGAGAAACTGAAGGAAGTAATAAAAAGTCTGTTGATTCATGCTATCAACAGTAATGTCTATAGTAATATAGTGAGTATTTTTCTAGATGATGATGTTTTAGATTTTAATGTCAATATATTGGAAGGAACTAAAGAGTTAACTGAAGAAATAAGGTCAATTGAAGCAGTAAGACTAACAATAAAAAATCAAGGGGATAAACTTACTGAACAACAACTTCAATTAATTCTTACTCCAACCTTTAAGCAAACTAATGAACTAACCTTTTTTGAGTGTTTTAACGTCATAAATGCTCACTATGGAAATTTTAAGATCGGTAATAACCAGGATAAAGGTATAAATTATAACTTCACTATTCCTGTTAATATTCAGGAAATTCGACCTAAAATAAAGGATTTGCCTGATATAAAGATTGATAATTTGAAAAAGATTGTAGAAATATTTTTACAGGCACAAAAACACGACAGGTTAAATATGGCACAAAAACTTTTTCAACTAGGTTTTGACTTTGATATTATTGAACAAGTTACCTCAATTAAAAAGGAAGAAATTACCAATATTAAAAATTAAAATTACTTGAAAACGGTTAGGTTATGATAAAACGGTTATGATGTTTAGTATTACCCAACATATTTTAAGAATAGCTTATGTATCTAGGAAGATTCAGAGTAAACATTCCATAAGGAGTCTTTAATGACTTATAAAAAAAAAACCATCATGTTATGTTCGTTATATAAGTTTTATAGTGAGCATCTACAAAAATCTTTGATGAAAAAATTCTTGAATAGAATTATAGCACATAGTAAAAGGCATAATTCTATAATAGATATTTCTGTTATAACACAGGCATTAAAATACGTTATCAAACACCAAGCAGATCAGAAACGACACTCTGGCGAATCATATTACCATCATCCAATACAAGTTGCATTAATAGCAGCCAAACTTTCCTGTAAAACTGAAATAATAGCAGCATCATTATTGCACGATATTGTAGAGGATACAGATATCATTATTACTCAGATAAGGTTTTTATTTGGTACAAGGATAGCAGCATTAGTTAACACACTTACAAAACTTGACGATACTCCAACAAAAAAAGTAAAAATTTCAGGAAAACATGCCTTGCAAAAATTACACCAATCGGAAGATTTAGATGCGTGGTATATCAAACTTGCTGACAGATTACATAACATGCAAACCCTTAATTATATTAAATCAAGAGAAAAACAAAAAAGAATAGCCTTGGATACTTTAAACAACTTTATACCGTTAGCAAAACTAGCTCGGGTAAAATGGATAGAAAAAAAACTACACACATTAGCTAACAAAATATTAAAGGAAAGTTAGGTAATTGACTCTTCCATACTTGTTGATATGTTTCTTATAACCATAAGCTTGCTATTATATCACTATCCCTGTTAATATTAAGGAAATTCGACCTAAAGTAATGGATTTACCTGATATAAGGATTGAGAATTTGAAAAAGATTGTGGAAATATTTTTACAGGAGCAAAAGGACGATAGATTAAATTAATTAAAAAGGAAAAAATTACAAAAATCTAAAGAAATATTAAGATAATTTTTATTATTATTCAGGTTTTTGTATTTATTAGAGATAGTGCTAAACCATAGACAAACTACCACTCAGTTTCTTGTCATGGTTCTCTAGAGCCTTTGATTTTGTAAATTCATTGTTAACTTAGTAATGGGAAAATTACCAGCAAGTTTGACATAGCAAGTCAAATCAGGTAAACTCATGATTTCAGATGGCATTACTAACAGTCTTTTGCGTTCAACATTGTTTATATTTACACCATCACGCGTAGTATTAGAGCCATAGGATAAGCTTTCCTGGATTTCAAGAGTCTCTTGCTCGCCAAGCATAAGTGCAGACTTATGGGCAGTTTGCTGATCGCCAACACGAAAAATGAATTTACTATTGAATAAGTCGAGCATAGAGCTACTTCCTGCAGAGCCGTATATTTCTTCCAATTGATAAATATTCTGCAAACCTGCAACAAAACAACCGCCATATTTTCTACTTTCAGCTAGGGCAGTTGGTAGAGATGGTATTTTTTGCAATGCTGGTAGCTCGTCAATAATAAACCACATATTATTATTGGTATTATTTGTGTCTCTATCCATAAGAGCCTTGATAGCAATGCTAATCCAAGCGGAGATTAGAGGACGCAATGTCACTCTTTGATTTGGTGATGACGTAATAAAAAGCCAGCCAGTATCGAGCGGATCAGCAAACCATTGGCTGATACTGAAGTTACCGTGGGATTTTAAATGTTTTAAGGCAGCGATATTTTTACCAATAGTTGCCTGAATGCCGGCAGAGGTTTCTGGTGCACTATTGCTAATAATACCGGCAACTGCGGTATCTTTAAAAATCTTGGCAAATTGCCTATTATCTGAATAAATAATCATATTAACTAATTTTTTGATATCTTTGCTATTTTGATATAGTTGCAAGCCTTCAGATAATACTAGCTCAGCATTTTTAGCAAAAAAATCATCTACTCTAGGGTTATAGTTACTAAAACTGCTTGCTACATCGTCAAAATCAGAGACTTCATAGCAATCGTTCCAGGGAAGCCAGTGTTGAGTATTTTCCTCAAATGGATTAAGTAGTTTATCTATTTTGGGATTAAAGAATCTCTCCATAAAAGTGCCGGTTAAATCAACAATAATAGCACGATCTTTTTGTCTTCTAATCTGAGGTAACAACTCATTTAACATGTTAGTTTTACCGGTACCAGTAGTACCAGTTAGTAACATGTGCTGCCTTTCACTATTTTTGACTAGTGGCAGACCAGCAAACTTAATATTTGAAGCTTTTTTAGCTTTCTTAAGCATCTTAGCAAGTACTTTTACTGTAACAAAATCCATACCTCTAATTTTATTTGCCCCTATTGATTCTTTTCCTTGGCAGTAGCAAAATATTACTGCAGCTAGCATTCCTAAAATAAAAACTACTAGTCCTTCTAGTAAAGCTGTATGTAATAAAAATTGTCCAAACTTATAAATCCTTGTTCCATGATTTGTTACATACCAAAATTTATAGATAAATTCTTCGGCATTACGATATATCCAAGTGTGTTGTTCAAGATAATAAAACTTGATCCCTATTTGTCTAATAGGATAAAAATGCTCACCTATAGCGAGTTTTAATTGAACATAACGCTCAATGATGAAATAATAAAAACTAACGAAATATAATTTCTGACATATTCGCCATATTAACCATAGTAAGGATAGTAACAATCCAAACACAAAAACATTGATACTGCCCTGACCAAACATCCTGAATTGATGAGCTACAACCTGCGACCCACGAGTGAAACTATTCTGACTTTGTTGGTTCATGGTGTTGTATCTTTATTTTTGTCACCTTCCTCATCACTAAAATCCTTGAACAATTCAGCCTCCAGCTCTTCAATGGTTGGTAAGGCTGTTTTAATATTTTCTGGCAAGCTTTCAGTCAACTTATATTCAGCAAGACCAATCGGCTTAGTCATGTCCCGCAGTGCATATTCAGCCTTGATTTGTTCTCCTTTATCTTTACAAAGAATTAAGCCTATAGATGGATTATCAGTTGAATGTTTTAATTGATCATCAATAGCTGATAAATAGAAATTCAATTGTCCTACATCACGAGGAGAAAATTTACCTGCCTTGAGTTCAATAATGATAAAGGATCTGAGTTGTAAATGATAGAACAACAAATCAACATAATAGTCTTCATTTCCTATTGATAATTTATATTGTCGTCCTACAAAAGCAAAGCCACTACCTAGTTCAAGAAGAAATTTCTCTATATGTTTTATTAGCGTATTCTCAATTTCTTTTTTTAAGGCTGTATCACTGATACTTAAAAAGTCGAAAAGGTAAGGGTCTTTTAATGTTTGGTGTACTAGATCAGACTGAGGTGATGGTAATTTATCACTAAAGTTAGTAATTGCTTTACCTTCTCGCTGATATAGCATAGTTTCTATATGATGTACTAAAATATTTCTAGACCAGCCATGTTCTAAAACTTTATAAATATAAAAAATACGAGCTTGTTTATCTTTCACTTTATCAATCAATATTACTAAATGGAACCATGGTAATTGTGCAGCAACTTGCTGCACAAATGTAAGGTCAGGATATTCTTTAGCAAATTGTCGCATATATTTAAGATTCCGAGTGCTAAATCCTTTCATTTCAGGAAAAGCAGATATTAAATCACGGCTAAGTTTGTCAATTATTTTAGCACCCCAGGCATGTTGCTCTTGACGAGTCAAAATTTCACTACCAATATGGTGATATAGAATGATCAGCTCTTTATTAACAGATCGTGCTGCTTGATAACGACTTGTAGCTACACGTGTTTTCAACTGCTCTAAAAACTCTTTATATTCTGTGCTGATAATATTTTGATCCATGGCACTTCTATTAATTTATTGATTCCTATTACTATAGCTAATTTTATTATATTCTTCTAGTCAAACATCATAAATTGATGAGCTACAACTTGCGACCCACGAGTGAAACTATTCTGACTTTGTTGGTTCATGTATATCCACCTTTAGTATCTAATAAAACAGTGTCTTTATCGTAATGTTTTTTAGTTTGCAACACTATTTCTTGTATTCTCTTTTCAAAGATGTCAATAGGTGGTAACTCAGTCCAATATTCTGCCACATGAATGCCACTTGTCGATACATCTAAAAGCTCTATCTGTGTTTTTGATTTTTCCGAACAAAGAATAATACCTATGGGGGCATTTTCTCCTGTAAAACATTCATATTTCTTAAGCCAATTTAGGTACAGTTCCATCTGTCCTTTATATTCCGCTTTGAATCTTCCTGATTTGAGTTCAACGGCAACCAGCCTCCTAGTTTTCCTATTATAAAATAACAAATCTAGGTAAAAATGCTCATTATCTATTGTCATACGTTTTTGACGTGCTACAAATGAAAATCTGCTATCTAGTTCAAGGATAAATTGTTCTATTTTTTGCAAAATTGCTTGTTCTAAATCATTTTCATAATGCTCTTCAGGTAAATTAAGAAACTCCAATATATATGTATCCTTTAGTATCATGTCCGGTGATAATTCTTGGTTTAATTTTAATAATAATAAATTTTGTTGACTTTGTAATACGAGCTTTTTACTGAATTCACTTCTTTCATATAATAGTTTGTGAATATTACTACGCAACTGACGTACACTCCAATTATCGTGAATCGCCATATAAGTATAAAAGGTTCTTTGGGACATATTTTTAAGTGGTAATAATTCTAATATATGGCTCCAACTCAATTGTTGCGACAGCGTCGCAACAATTTGTTGTTCAGTAAAAGATTCATAGAACTTAATCATCCTAGTTAAGGCTGTGTAAGTAAATCCACGACCATACTCAGCTGAGAGCTGTATAGCTAAAGATTTTATAATTTCTTGACCATATTCAGCTCTTTCATTTTTTAAAACTTCTTTATTGATCTTCTGACCTATATACCAATATAACATTGTCATTTCAGAGTTTATAACCTGGGCTACTATGTATCTTGTCTTATCAATCAGACATTTTATATTTTGAATAAGTGTATCAGCAGTTATATCGTTATTACGCACACTTTAACTCCGTTACTGTTACTCTTATGTTGATTTATTATACCTTGCATTTACTCATAAATGTCATAGGAACTTCTACATTGAAAAATGTAGTACCCATTTGATTTGGCGTAGCAAATATAAAATGTCCCATATATTGAGTTTTTGTTGCTTGGTAAATGAATAAAATTCAATAAATACAGTGGTAGAACAACAAATTATCATTTTTGTAATGACTTAGCTTTATTAAAAATTTCTGCAGCTTCTTGCAATTTCCCCAATTTTTGTAGTGCTTTGGCTTTTTCATTATAGCTTTCATAAAAATTAGGTTGATATTTAATGGCTAAATCATAATTTTCTATGGCTTCATGGTATTTTTCCAACGCTGCTAGAGAGCGTCCTTTTTTGAGATACACTTCTGCTACATTAGGTTTGTATTTTATAACAAGGTTATAATTTGCTATAGCTTCCTGATATTTTCCTAACTTTTCACAAGCCATTCCTTTATTATAGTATGATGGTACAAAATCAGACTGATATTTAATTGCTAAATCATAGTTTTCTATTGCTTCATGATATTTCTCTAACTGCACTAAAGAAAGTCCCTTGTTATTGTACGGTTCTGCATAATCAGGTTTGTATTTAATAGCTAAATCACAATTTTCTATGGCTTTTTGATATTTCTCTAACTTTAATAAAGAAAATCCTTTGTTATTATAGCTTTCAGCATAATCAGGTTGATATTTAATGGCTAAATCATAATTTTCTATGGCTTCCTGATATTTTCCTAACCTTTCCAAGGCTACTCCTTTACCAAAATAAGCATCTGCATCATCAGGTTGGTATTTAATTGCTAAATTATAATTTTCTACAGCTTTCTGGTATTTTCCTAACTTTTCAAAAGCAACTCCTTTGTTATAATACGCTTCTGCATTATCAGCTTTGTATTTAATTGCCAAATCATAATTTTCTATAGCCTCCTGATATTTCCCTAATTCTATTAAAGAAAATCCTTTGTTGTGATATGCTTCTGTATGATTAGGTTTATATTTGATTGCTAGATTACAATTTTTTATAGCTTCTGGATACCTTCCTAACTTAGTAAGAGAAAACCCTTTGTTATTATAGCTTTCAGCATAATCAGGTTTATATTGAATGGCTAAATCAAAATTTTCTATGGCTTCCTGATATTTGCCTAACTTTATAAAAGATACCCCTTTGTTATAATATGGTAGTACAAAATTAGGTTTATACTTCATGGCTAAATCATAATTTTCTATGGCTTCCTGATATTTGCCTAACTGTGCTAAAGAGAACCCTTTGTCATTATACGCTTCTGCATAATCAGGTTGATATTTAATGGCTAAATCAAAATTTTCTATGGTTTCATAGTATTTTCCTAATTTTTCAAAAGCTGCTCCTTTGTTATAATAGCTTTCAGCAGAATGCAGTTGAGAGTTACTAGTTAAATTATTATCATCTTTAATACCTTCTTGCCATACCCCATGTTTGTTGTTAATCTCTTTATTTAAAGATTTCTCTGTGTTGGCAATAGCTGTATTGAATAATAGCAATGATAGAATAGTTATAACTAACTTTATTGTGGTTTTCATAAATATCCCCTTATTATTTACTGTATTGTAAGTATTATTTATTATCTTTTTTATTGTTAAATGGAAATTTTATATTTCTTTTTTGGATAGCCTTCTGACTGATGCCCATATTATCTGGTATTTGCTCCTATTTGCTCCACAGTTCTAGCAATTGTTGAATCATTAGTTTGCTTAAATTGATCCTGTAATTTATTACGATTATCATCGATATCAGAAGTCATAGTTCCAAGATTTACAACTTTTGCTCTTTCTTCAGCTGATAATTGATTATCTAATATTTCATCTACATTTTGATTATACAAATTTTTACCTTTATTTAAATCAGATTTTACTGATTCAACTAATGGTTTTGTTGCACCTAAACTATCTGTAACGATAGCATTGTCCTGCATAGTTTGGCTTGATGCTATATAACGGTTTTTTAGGTCTTCATGCGTGGTCATTGGTATATTTGTGATAGTGGAATCAATGGTTTGCAACTTCTTAACTTGAGCTTGACTATCGCTCCAATTACTTTTTGGAAATGGATTATCTATACCCACTATTTCTTGTGCTATTTGCCTGGCTTCTTGGCTGTGAGTACTTGCCCATCTAGCGGCTTGCTCTTTGCTAGTAATTCCTGGCATATTTTTAGCTATAATTGCTTGTAACACTGGCTCATTCATATTACGATCGATAGTCGCAGAGTTGCTATCAACATAGTTTCTTTGATTGGTTAATTGTTGCATTGTTTGTGATGTTCTCGTTATTTCTTGACCTACTGATTGTTGCTCATTCCACGTACTGTTTAAATCTTTACCGAGTGATTTTACTTCATCACTAGCATTACTGATACGGTTATCCTTTTGGGCTGATTTTACTTTTTCTAATGCATCATTATAAGCTTTTTGTTGAGTTGCTGATGTGTCATGACTATTAGATTTACTATTATTGGCACTTGCTCCTGTACTTGCATTAAAAATTCCTGTGTTTAACCCTACGCTTGCACTTGAATTGGTAGTAGTTTCTTTTCTCTCACCACTATTGTAATTATCATTAATAGTATCTCCCCATAAAATAGATTCTTTAAGTGCTTGATTTTCATTAACTGACAAACCTTCAATCATAGAATTGCTTTGAGCCCATTTCAAAGAAAAATTAGTTAGTTGTCGTTCTTCTTGTGAAGCAAGTTCACTTGACCTATTAGTTAGTGTTCCCATCTTACTCTGAGCAGTCATAAACTGACCTTGTAAACTATCTGACCAAACCTGCGAATAACGGAAATTGGTAATTAAAGAATCAACTGACTCAGTAATAAATTGTCTACCGATATCAGTATTGGTAACTCTCATCCCTCCATCATCTATAATACCGCTACCCATTTGCAAATATGGGGCAAGGTTTTGCTGGGCGATGGTGCGGTTACCGATGTTATAGTTATCCATAGAAATATTATTATCAGCAATATTTGCTCCTATACCACTTGCCACTGATACTGGTGAAAATTGGCTAGCAAGTGTTGTACTATAATCTGCACAACCCTTTAATACTACCCACGACAATCTTGGCACGAGAGCCGTTAATATTTGGAAAGTAGAGTAAGTGTGCAGTAACATTTCAGAAAAACTACCTTGAGATAGTATATTTAAACCCACTTCACCAAAAGCATTAGACATCCCCGCTAAACTAATCATCCCTAAACAATGAATGATGGTAAAAAATACTGACCAGCTGGCAACCCAGATTATTAGTAACAACCAGGTTTTCAGGGTATTAAAGCCACCAGGGAGCATGCTCATCGGAAATACTAGGAAGATCATACAAATGATCACGGCAAAAGATACAGATTGTAATATTGGCATGATACTTGCCGCCATTTCTCCTGCTACTAAATAAGAGAATGATTGTTGGAATAGACCTCTAGTGGCGTTCATTGATACTAATTGTGGATATATCCTACTAAGAGAAAACTTTTCTCGCCAGTCATCATAGGACTCACGATTAGCATTTAGTAACATTGCTTGTTTCATCCATTGGTGAATATCTGTTTGTTCTTTTTTAAGATATTTTAATGTATCAGAAGTCATCACTTTTAGTCGGTAGTTTAAAGCTTCTTGCCGATCAGATTGTACGCCAATAGCGGAAGCAAATTTAGTCAGTAATCCATCATGTAATTCCTTATTAATTGCTGTCTTAATTAATGGTGTTGCTTGTTTACATGTTTTGAATGAAATAGCAGAATTACTAGGGTCACGATAATAAATACCAAAATTATTAGGCATATTTTGTTCTATAAAGCCAATTATATCATTAGTTTTTTGTGCTTCTCCTTTTTTACCTAAAATATTACCAATAATATAAGGCTTCATAAAACATTGCCTTAAGAATTCTTTACTATTAGTTAAAGTTATTGGATCTTGTATTTGGATATCTTTAATTTTACCAACTGCTTTTGCTCCAAACATAATACCAGTTTTCCTGTTAGATAAGCCGTCATCAGGCGGTAATAGATGTTTTTCTAACATTTCTGATAAAGAATAACTAATTCTGGAGGAAATGGATGAGAAAAATGCAATGCCTATCGGAATATTGTCAACTTTCATAGGTGCATTCATTGAAACTTCGTCTTTCAGCCAAATAGTTGCTTTTGGTGTGAACAAAAAAATAAAGATAAAAAATGATGGAAAAAACCATTCCATGGCAAAAATACCAATATTTCCCTTGAAAATAGCACGGGTACCAGCCCAAATACCTCCTAAGGTCAAGGCAAACTTACCTACTGGTGTGAAATATTCGCTATCAGAAGCAAATACTCTTCCTATGCCATCAAAGATTCGCCATAAGATATCACCGCCACCAAAAGTATGTATTACGTAATCCATAATTTCTTATCTCTTTGTTATTTCCTATCTTTTTATATCTCCTAACTCCTTTCCTTAGCCATTATATGCTGTTCTATCAGTCTAGCTCTTCTATCTATTTGGTCAGCATTAGTCAGCATAGTACTCCATTTCCCAGTAGCAAAAAGTTGTACGCGATCCAAAGCTTTTAAATATTCAACTAAATGTTGGTCAGATACTTGCTTAGCTTTTAGTAAAGTTACTGCTTTCCTCACTTCAGAAATGACTTCTTTTAAATGTTGTAGTAATGTATAACTAGCAATTAACTCTGACGAGCTGTCTAAAATAGTAACGCCTGAGATAGTTTCCAATGTAATATAGTCATAGATTGGAAATGTTTCACCTATCGAGGACAAGAACATTATATCTATGTTGTTAAACTCACTATTACTTGCTAATTTGCTTTTTAGATCATCCAGCTTAGTTTTTGCTTTACCTTGGTAAGATTGCTCTGGCGTTATGCTAATATTTCGTTGCAAAGTCGGATTTAAGCAATTACTATTATCACAAGTATAAATTGATGCTGATTCCCCACCTTTGAGATGTGTGCTCCAGCTCTTTTCATCTTTTGCTAAAGAATCAAAAAAATAAACATTTTTATTTTTAACAATGATAGTACCAGTCATCGACATAATTGAACTACGCATATCTAGCGGAATGCCAGCTTTTTCTGCCGCTTTGATAAAAATATTATAATCCTCTAACATTAACTCAGGGTCTTTATTTTGAGCCTGTTGTAAGGCTTGTTTCTGCTCTAAATCATTACGGCATCTCTTACCAGCAGCAAAATAATCCATACCAGATTGTGCTTGCATATCTTTACAAACTGTTTCTCGCATAGCTGAATCTTTTGGCAAAACTGAAGCAAAAATCGCTTTCGTTATTTCACAATCACCTTTAGCAAATTGGTTCATTTCCATAGCAAGATTACGAAAATCTTTTAAGGAATTCTCTATTTGTGGAGCATATGTTTTCAGACCCAATGAAAATATATAAGCTTTAGATTGTACACCAATATTTTTCATCAACTGTACCAGCTCATCACCTGAAATAATAGAGAAGCTACCAAGATAGGCATCTATGCCATTACAGCTCATAGTCAAAGATGGTGCAGTCATTGAAATGGGATTAAAGGATGTTTTACTAGTTCGCATTGATAATCCTCCCGCAGCATAATAACCAGCCGCTTGGTTTTGGTAAGAACCTGGCTTAGTAACATTAGTACTCATCCCTTGAAACACATCCCCGATATTCCACGCCAAAGCAATAGGTACATTAATCAACCACATTATGACTATTATACTAAAATAATAATTAGCACTAATACCTAAACTGATATTTTTTACCATTATTTTCATTTTTTTCTAAATTTTGATAATGCATGTCAATTGCTATAATATTTTCTATTATTTTATCCTCAGAAATCAAACTTCTGGCAATTGGATATATCCTCTTGCCATTATTAGAAACTAAGTATAATACCGGTATAACATTTTCAGGATTTAAAGCTTGTAATAATCCTGTATCTGCCGTAGTCTTAATATTTTGAAAATTCGTACCATTGTTAGAGACTAACAATAACTGAAAACCATATTTATTGGCAAATTGATGAACAATAGGAACAAAAGCATGACAATAAGGACAGTTGTTATTTACCTGTAGAATCAGCCCCCAACTCTTTGCTAAACTCTGTAACTTTTGACCATTATTTTGCTCAAGTAATTCTTGATATAATCTTTTATGTAAGCTGTTAACTGGTTCGTTAGCATTAGTTAAACTAGGATCAATTAAAGTAGCTAATTGCCACATAGCAGCAAATTTTTGTGACTTCTCCATTATTTGTTTTTGCAATCTTTGAGCCTTGATTACATTCTCTAAAGTTGGATTATCAAGTGCTATACGTTGAGACCTGTTAAATTGCTGCTTTAGAGCTTCTATTCTTTGATCATGAGGTTCTTGTTTGACTTCCGATGATAATTTTGACCTAAAATGTGATGGTGATTCTTGCATTTTCTCCTCATTATACCATAAAAACCCTTGTGGTTTGTTTAACCAATATTTACTGTTATTTTCTTTTTGTATCAACATTGTCTTTTCTATCATTGTGGTATCAGCCAATAATTCTGTCTGCCAATAATTGCTCAAAATTAAAGTAACTATTATCTTTATTAAATAGTAATTTATTTTTGTGAACCGATTCATTGCTGTACACATAATTACCCACTTTAACCCCTCAATATGATAGGTTAGAGTTATGATTCTTACCATTAGCAGGTATTTGCTTTTGCATTACTGGCATTTGATTATTTAGCTGTTGTGGAAAACTTTTACCCATCTTATTTTTAGCATCGAGCAGTAAATCAGCAAATAATTCTTCCAGATTAAATTTTGAAAAATCTATTTTTTGTAATTCATCTACGGTAAATCCACGACAATTGCTACTTTCAGCTGAACCAAAACTAATGCCAAGTTGTGTTCTCCCTTGCTCTTGGAAAACCCGTGCAAGCTTGGAGTTAAAACAACAATAAGTCGACTTCTTAGTTAAACATTGCTTAAATATTGGGTCTCGCTCGCTGCAGTAAGTGCCGATAAAATGGCATTGTCCTTTCTCTCTTTTTAAGGCAAGAGCTTTCTCGACAGCTTTGCATCGACCTAATCCCAAATATTTTCCCCAACCTTTCATAGAAGAACAACAATTAAGGAAATTAACAATATTCTTCCGACAACCATTTGTTTCTCCTTTAAATACATAAATTGGATTACCTTGCATATCTTTCTTCATTTCGTTCAACATGGCTAAATAACCAACATTTGATATGTCATTATTTTGCTCAATAGTAGGTGTATGACAATCTCCACCAAGACAAAACATAGTTGCACCTTTTAAAGAAGAGCTTATCTCTCTCTTTTCTCCAAAACATGTATAATTCCTCTGCCATAACAAGCAAATATTACCACTATTTTTTAAGCAATTACTATTTTCTAACTGACAACCTTGATTTTTTAAATGATTACAACCATCAATTGGTTCACTAGAACATTGATAGGTAATTTGCTCTTTCCAACATGGTCGCATCACTATGTATTTATCAAAAAAAACTTTATTACCACTTTCAAGGCAGATACGATTTATTTCATGACATTCATTCTCTTCTGCTAATTTTTCTGATCCTTCAGTGATGACTTGCCAATATTCCCCCTTTTCTTTAAATTCTTTTATTTTTTCTCGATACTTATAATTAAGTGTCGTAGCAGCAGGGGTGGTTATACAATTAAACCGCTTGGATACCTTATCAGTATAGCCAACTTTTATCTCACCAATATTTTCGAGTAAGATATGTTGCCGGGCTGCGATCATCGCTCTTAATTGTTGTTGTACATTACTATCTTCTTCACGTATTCTCCGATATTGTGCTCTCCACCAATTATCTTTATCATAGTAATGTTCTTTAGTTTTTAATTCAGTCCAACTATTATCAACATCATTTTTACTTATTTCCATACTACGATCTTGCCATTGTCCCCAACCTTCAAATAACTCACTCCCTACAATCAACTGTTTGACGATATCTACCTCAAAATTAACACCTTCGCTGCAACTCTTACTAATCTTAGTTTTGCTAATTGTTTCATTGGAACTAAAGCTACTTCCTTCAGTATGTCTCAACGGATCAGCTTCAATCTTTTGTGCATTAATTAATAAAGGATTGTTACTATTCAAATCGTATTCTTGCATGGCATTAATTTTCTTCATCTCCATCTGCTGCAATAACTTACCTTCTTCACTATTATTTATAGTATGCCCACCTCTATTGGTTAAATCATGATCTCTCATGTCAGTTAAATCTGAAACATTAGAATCTTTATCAAATATTACTTTATTACCAACTTGATCAGGATTGGCTAATTTTACACTGTTGCGATAAGTTTCTGCTTGGTTGTAACTATCCTGCATTGCTATAGCATTAATAGTACCTATAGCTAAAACAAAAACTAAGATAGTGTAAATTCTTCTCACATTTTCTCCTGTTCCATGATTTCTATAGCTTTCAGTAAAGGTATATGACCTGTCAATTTTTTAATCAATCCTTGACCATCATCAACTATTATTACTGGTACTGATATCACTTGATATTGCTTAAACAAATTTGGATCAATGTTGAAACTAATACCAAGTTTATCAACCTTTGCTTTAGTCTCAAAAAACGAATTATCTTTTAACCCTCGCATTACTAAAATAGCCCCTATTTTTTGTGCTTCTAAATAATAACTTTTCAATGCTTGATCATTCATAGAAAATGATACAAAAATATAGGTTTGGGATTTATAGGTTTGAGATTGTGCTGTAACATTAAAATTGCTTAACAGTAAACCTAGTAATGTTAGTATTATAAAATGTTTCATAATACTGCCTCAAATTTCTTTAATCAAAACAAACAGCAATCTCTCCGACGCCAAATCAAGTAACCAAAATCCTCGCCCTTAACAGGAAATTCTCGTCCAGCTTGCCATAGTACCTCTGTCTCACCAATCTTTTTACAAGAGCTAGTTTCTGGTATTGGATAAGTCATCTGCAAGCGATATTGACTCTTGTGAATTACTGGCATTGGATATTTACCGCATAATCCTTCCTGACCATAATAACCCCACAACATTAACTGCCTATGTAACTTTGCCATGAATTTGGAGACTATCAACACTGAAGTTCCTACCCCACCATTATAATGTCCTGTTGTCCCAGTAAATGGGTAGATTGAACCCTGACAGCCAGCACACCAAAACATTCCATCATTTGACAGTTGTCCAGCACTACAAGTCATGCAATCAGCTATACATGCCGATTGTGCAAGAATATTGCCAAATAATAAACTTTCAGGATTGAGTATTGCAGATTTCATATCATCCCCCCACAATGGGTCAAATTCAGTGAGATATGCTACATCTACTGCCACCATCTCTAAACAAGCAAAATCAAGTAAGATTTCTAACCAATACATTACTGGATAAACATACCAATGAATGTGATAAAAAGCCGTACCGTCTATATCATCTTTTACCCCTCTTTGACTACTTGTTCCCATTTGCATACCACCAAGACTAACCATACACATTGGTGATTTAGTAACATCTACCAGTCGCACTGGTTCCCAAAAACCAATTGGAATACCTGGTACTGGTACAGGGATGCCTGGTCTTGGACAAAAACATAATATACTCCTTGGCGACTTTGTATCAGCCATAGGACTACCAGCTATTTTCACACCTGCTATGGTAATGGGGAATAAGCATTTCCAACAAACATCAGTGATAGGATTAACAAATCTTCCTACGCAACCAATTGCTGCGTAACAATTGGTAGATGTTAACAATAATAAAACTATTAGTAGTCTTTTAGTCATTTAATTCTATATATATTCAACTAATATTAATTTCCTTAACCCTGAGTCTTTTTCCATCTTGCATCACAATTGCTGGTATTGCTTCAATCTTAAAACGTTCAATTAACATTCCACCCTGATCAAAATAAATATCCTGACCTAGCTTTTTACCTAATTCTATAGGACTACCATTGGTTAACACTATTACTCCTTGTTGTGATTTAGCCCAAACTACCTGACTTTGATCATCACCATCAATTAAGATCAGTGGTTCACCCCAACTTAAACTATCTAATGGATTAACGCTTGTGCCTGCTGGCACTATTATTCTACCATTTTGGTCTTTTATGCTGGTTTTTTGCGTAAAAGTTGGATCATAAGTCCAGCTTCTGTCCTTGGTTGCTTTATGTAACCCTAAGACAGTTGCAGGTCTTGCTATTTTCTCCTCTACTTTTTCTTTAAATTCATCTTGCATTTTATCTAATAAACCCTTTTGTTTCGCTAATGTAAGTTTTGTCATAATAACTTCGAGTAATGATTGTTCAATGATTGGAAAAGTATGCCCCCTAATCCCATAATCTTTTATTATTGTTTTATTATCCTCTGCTAAACTATTAGAAACTAGTACAGTACTAAAGCCAAAACTCAAAATCAGTTTTCTTAGACTAAAACTCACAAACCTATATACTCTTCTGCTTTGAAAAATTGTTTTTTGAAAATATCAGAAACTCGTGTACTCACGTACCTTTTGCACGATCCGCTCGCTCGCCCCTCATTTTCAAATCCAATTCCCCAAATCATTTGAGTAGCCCTCTCTCTGTTAAAATATCATTAATCGCCTTCGTGACACTCATTCCTTGCTGCATACGATCTTCTATTGCTTGATAGTCTCTGGCATTAGTTGAAGTCAGTAACAATGTAAATGGATCAATCATCAGTCTAGCTATTATTCCTTGGACATTAGGACTGTAAATAGCAACTTCACTATAATGCGGCGGATTTGAATGAATAGATTGCAGTAAATTTATCTTCCAATCCTCATCAACAAAACCTGATAGTTTAGGATTAGCCCTCATTGCTTTAAAAGATTCGGGATTTTGTTTTAAGATGATTTTATGTGAAGAATTTTCAAAGGCTTTTTCTGAAGCTGACCCCTCTTGTCTAAAATAGTCAGTAAGTTGTTGGGTAGCTAGTGTAATAGAACCGTTATACTTTCTAGCAATTCTACCAGCTTCCTCAATAAACTCACCTGAACGCTTGCCTGCTAGTAATTTCCATGCCTCATCAATCATAATCAAAAACGGTCTATTTCTATCACCTTTTACCATTGTCTGATTAATATGAACGATCATGATTTGTACTATTACTGCTAATAACTCAGGGGCATTACGCAAATGGTCGGTTTCAATTACTACTATGTCGGAATTTAGTGACAATTTAGCTTTGTCACTAAAGAATTTACCGTGTTGTCCTTCTCTGGTAAATGGAAAGAGCATGTTGCCTAATTCTTGTGCATATGATTCTTCTCGTAGTAACAACCAGTCAGCAATATCAGTGATTTCTGCACTACTACCCTTGGCTTGCCACACTGCAATTAAGGCTTTTTGCAGCATTGGTTGTTGTAGATCACTAGTGCCATATTGCGGGGCTGCCATGGTCGCTAATATCGATGGAAAACTTGATAAAAAGTCAGATCGGGCTTCATTTGATCGTTCATCACCTCCTTCTGGCACTTCTGAAAATGGATTAATAGAAATTGGCTGCTTAACATCAAATTCTATATAGGTTCCACCTAAAATAAGACAGCTGCGTTTAAATGACCTACCATAATCAAGAACAAATACTTTACCTCCTACTCCTAAAACTGAGAGCATTAATTCTTGCATAAACACAGACTTCCCTGAACCAGGTATTCCTGCAATACAAAGGTTAAAATTTTCATTAGGTGCTGTACTCTGTGATTTTACTGTAGGTAATAAGGCAGAACCAAAAGGAGACCAATACATAATCTGACCTCGTCTACCAGTCAGTAACATTCCAGGAGAACTTAAATCGCCTTTCCATTCCCCACTATCGGCAGTAATACTTTACTTTCTGATGAAATAGTTTTTTTACCTCGACCAAGATTTGCTAAGGCTACCCCTAATCCACCTATTTTTTGACCAAATATGCCATTAAATCTATCACCTATAAAGTCTTTAACTTCTTCTACCAGTTGCATAGGCATTGATGCTAGCACTACCGCTAAATGATCATATTTACAGGGAACAAAATACCAACCACTACGGCGTAACTGAGAGCAAAACTGAGATGCTGATTGTTTAGCTTTCTCCTTTTCATCCCACATAATAGCGTTCAGATGAATATTTACTACCCGGTCACCACTTTGCAAAGATGCTACTACACCACACATATCAGTTGCTTCATGAACTAAATCAGGAAAAACTTACCCATACCACTAGCTATATTCCTCTCTAATGCTTCACGCTTAGCGATTGCTGTGGTTTTTGCCATTGTTTGGTTTTGTAAGATTTGCAAGCCAAAATGAATTAAAAAATTTGATTTAATATATTCGCCACGCCGCATCTCATTGCCTAAGAATAAATCCATAGCTGATAATTGCCATTTCTCTGGTCTTTTACTAGCTTCTAAGGTGATAAATATTTGATTATCATTAAGTTTTACATGGTCTTGTTCTTCATACAAAGCAAAGTTGCCTGGTAAAATCTGCTCAGAGAGTATCTCATAAGGATTTAAGTCAGGATGTTCTTCTTCTGGATAACCAAAAATAATCCTGATAAATTTTAGTAATAATTTGCTATCGATATTCTCGGTATTAAGACCAATAGATTTGAAAGTATCTTGTAAACATTCTCGTCTTCTAATCATATCATCAATATTTTCCTTAAGGTCTGGAATAGTAACCGAGATTAACAGCACCGTATCCTTTACCGTTCCGTCAAATCTTGCCTTCTGCTTCAAAAACTCTACTCTTTTTGTCGCTAACTCACAAAAAATCTCTCCCTGTCTATGATTTTGCCAGTTGTTTAAAAAATGATCCATATATTGACTACCAATCATCAGAACCTGCATGCTACTTCCGGCAGGCAAGTTCTGTTCATTCTTCAAAAACTCAGCAATTTCTCCTTGGGCTTGCAGGTTTGTTCCTGCTAATGGACAGCCAAGTAATACAAACCCTATAGAACCACGATTAAAGAACAGCTGAGAGTCTTCATCATATGATTCATAAACAAAATGCTTTGATAATCTTTCTCTATTGAAGTCTTGGTGAGTAGTTGTTTTCATTTACTACTCCTCATGGCTTTATTATTTTTACGACAACATTTATCATCGTCATTGGTATTAGGATCAAACAGCCCCTGATCAGTCATTTTATTTATCTCATATAAAGATTTACATTTTTGTCCATCTGGAATTGGGCAATCAAAATCACTTTTGTATGGCATTAAGTTGCAACCAGAAATATTAATGGTTAAAATCAATAGCAATAAAGAATTAATTAATTGCTTAATATTACTCATCAAAAATTACCTTGTTGCTTTGATTGTTCTAATTGATCATGCCAATTAACATCATTCAAATTATTTTGGGTATTGTTTTCATATTCCTCTTCCTCACTCTCTTTGATAAAATGTTCTTTTAACTTAGCATTACCTTTAGAAACAGTTGATTGTACACCGGTTTGCCTTATATTTGCGAAAGAACTAACATGCTGAGAATCCTCATTACTGTTATAATGATGGTAATCATAATTATTCGTCCTACTTTGAGAATAATCAGTAGTAGTTGGTGGTAACAACCTAATAGTATCCTCTGCTTCATCTTGTTTTAAATAAAAACCTTTTATAAACACTACATCTACCACTCTACCAGAAGCCACAACAATTACTGGACTCATCGATTCAACACGTTTAATAGCAAAGTCAGCTAACCTATCTAAAGCATTACCAGTACCAGCATAGATACCTCCTTTAAGTGAATCTTTTGGTTTTAAAGCATGTTGTTGACCAGTAATCGGTGATATTGGAAATATACCACTAGTTGCTTGGTTCTGAAAAAATTGTGCGATGCCACTAAGAACACCATTCAGCACTGCCATCCTTGCTACATCAGATGACCTATCTACTACCATTCCTTTTATGCCAGGTCTGCCATCTTCTCCTATTAACCAACCTTGTACTTCCTTTTCAACAATATCACCATTACGATTCAGCAACGAGATAGTATTTATGTGACACTTAGCCCTTTCTGACGAAATATCTCCCTTACAAGAACCAGTTAATATTGCCTCTTTTATTTGTTCTGTCTTATTTCCTTTAGAAAAAATAGCTGTATCTACTAACCTTAGCATAATAGGCTCATGTTCTGCAGCATTGTTAGTTCCAGTTCCTACTACTGTACCAGTTAGCAAGACAGCTCGTGCAAAACTACCAATTGTAATATAATCTTTGAAATCTTTCTTGATGTTGCTACCCACTCTTTTAATATATCCAAGTCGTCTTTTTTTTGATAAAGCTGATGCCTTTGATTCTAGCTTTTGGGTATCATCTTCTAGGTCTTGCAGGCGAATCTGAGAGGAAGTATTAGTATTTTCTCCAGATGCAGAAAAGTTTGATTGAGATTGGTTCTCCAATAATTCAAGTTTCTGGTTAAAATCATCGAGTTGTGTCTTTGTTTCTACCGCTTTACTTTCTATTAAACTTTCCAACTGATTTTTCATGTTTTTCACTTCGCTCAGTAACTCTTCTGTCCATTTTGCTCTTGGATCTACTGCTTTAGCTACTCCCGATATTCCCACCCGTGATGTACGTTCTTCTTGTGAATTTGTAGATTTTACTATTGCTGGTTCAGAAAAATAATAAAATATTAAAATCATTACTACACTGCTGCAAGCAAGAAGAATTACAGGTTTATTTTTTAATATTTCTATAAATTCTAATAATTTATTACTAAAGTTAGGTTGCAACGTGGTAGTAGGTATCGTGTTAGCAGCCTTTGGTTGACCTTCCTCACATGTTGGATTATCTTTGTTCATTACTTTTCTCCCAAATCATTAGGCGACTTTCATACCGCCAGCAATCCATTCTAAGTAGAAACCAAGTATTACACCTATTGCTACTATTGCCCCTGCTAGCCTAAGTTTTCCTATTGCTATCGCCCAGATCGACGACAAAATAGTTGCCCCAGATATACCAATAGTCTTGAGTTTACCAGTTGATAGATTGCCAATCCGATCTAATTGTCCTTCTAAACTAGTTGCCAACACCACTTCCGGCAAAAAAATATAAGCACAAAGTACCATCAATATTACAAAGCTAATAAATTCATTAAATTTTTCAGTAATTGACGTTTTGTACAGGTTGTTATTGATTATTTTTGTATTACTTAGTCTTAGATGCTTGTTTATGCACATCTTTCTCCTCTTTTATGTTAGTTAAATCTTGATTCAAGTCATACTTGATAAGCTTTACAGGACTTGGACTCTTGCCGACAAAACGTAATATTACATCTTGTACTGTACCGTTTTCACCTATCAAAGTTAAATACACCTTATTATTACCAACTTGTGGTAAAATAAATAAACAACCAGAATTATGAATTACTATTTCAGCTGCTTCCTTAGGGTGAATAAAAATATCATTAATCTTTTCTCCTTCTATATTAATCCTAGTGGGTGCATCTTTAGCTATCTGCAACTCTAAGATGTTATCATTATGCAAAAGATAACCTATAGCATAAACATGCTCAGTCCATAAATTTGGTAAGATCAATAGTATTGTAATTAATAAGTGAATATTAAATTTTGATTTAGTAATTATGTTACACATTATTTTTATCCTCAATTTGTTCTTTAACACCAGTCAATAACAAAAGATGATTAGCCGCCCGCTTGTAAGTTAAAAGGTAGCTCTTCTCAACTGCTATATGCTTATTTTCACCAAACCAATAACGAAATGTTCCTTGAATCAAAACTCCTTCGCCTACTATTTCCGTTTTTTTAGGAAAAAATACTGAAGAAACATTTGAACCCTTCACAAATTGCAAGTGTTCTTCGAAAAACTTCTCTAACTCTGATGTAGCACTAGATATCACCTTCACGTCAGCTATTTGCCGTTCTACTTCCTCAGGAGAAGTGGTAAATAATCCTTTCATTACAAAAATTGCCCATTCCTTAAGATAAGTCTCATGATAATTTTGCGATGATATTATCATCTTCCGATCAGGCTCTATTGCTGGAATTAGTAGCCATTTCTCTTCTTTACTAATAGCTGCGATAGTGGTAAGTAAACTAATGATCGCAAGTAATGTAGTTACCAGTAAGAGGCATTTATTATATTTAACTAATTCTTGTACTGCTGTTTGTTTAAAAAGATGATTCATTGCTGACTACTCATTTTCAACAATCCCTTGATAGCTTCGTTATTTCCCTACTATTTTACCTAGCAATACGGGATAGCTTGCTGGTGCAGGTAAAAAATTCTTTGCCACTAAAAAACTCTTTAGCAAAAAATATTCTGAAACACGCTTAAACTTTTTGAACATATAACAAAGGAAAATTCCACAACTTATACAAAACAATCCTAACTTGGCATTACCGCTATTAAGCAACACTATCCCTGGAATAATGCCTACTAAAGTTACACCCCACTCATCTAACGTGAGTCCCATATACTTTAAAGGCTTAGATAGTGACCAATATAATGGTTGATTTGGATTTAAATTTTGCATAAGATTTATTGTACTTATCAGAGTCTATAACTACGTTAATTTCCACCTACATATAGCATAATTTAAGGTACTAACGAATTTTCGACATTTTATACTGTAATCATTACAGTTCATCCTACATACTTGTTGGCACCTTTAAATTATGCTACTTGTTAGAGAAGAAGAAAATTTAGTAACACTTCTCTCTAGCAGTTGCAGACTAACTCTGTTAAAGCTGTTTTTCCAGAGGAGTTGTATAGATTAATATAAAAAACCTTAAAAATTATAAATGCTGTGATAATCAGGAGACAGAGAGGTTTTATGCAACTATTTATGCAACTTGTTGTTGCTGAATTTGATTAGATTTGCTAATATTTTACCAATTAATTTATTGATAGAAATTATGTTAAATAATGACTTAGATTTAAGGATGAAATGTTTAGAACTAGCGATTCAATCTAGTTGTAGTTGTGAAGTAACAAATATTGCAAGGGAATATTATAATTTCCTCACAGGTATAAACGATCCTATGACGATTATTTCAGCTTTTAATCCTAGAACAAAACTTAACTGAACCTATAGTGTCTAATTTGCCAACCTTAACGGAGTTAAGAATGTCTAAAATTTAATGCTCTTCACCAACTTAAGAAAAAAAATATACCTTATCTGTTATATAATAAATCCAAAGTTTCTTTGGAGCTAATCTTGTCATAAGGCTTAATCCTTGTCAGCCTTTCCACTTGGCTATCATCTCTTCGGTAATTATAGTTGGTATTTTTCAGTAATTTTAGTTGTCGCCACACCTTCTACCACTTACATTAATTGGCAAATTGCGTTAAATAATATGACAATACGCTTTCCACTTGAATCTCACACTAGAAGCAAAATTAATACAAGACTACAAAATCTGGGGTGGATATTAGATCAAAATAATCCGCTATGTAATGTCTTTCAAGAACAGGCAAAAACTGAGATGCAGAATACTAGGCTAATGGGAAATAATCCTGATTATGTCTTATATGAATCTGGAACAGATATACCAATTGCAGTTATTGAAGCAAAAAAACCGGGAGAAGATATGGATAAGGGTATGAATCAAGCTATAGAGAAATACGCTAAACCTTTACAGATTCCTTTAGTTTTTGTCTTTAACGAGACTTTTATTCTTGCAAGACATACGTTACAGAGTAGACCTTTAAAGATTGATGGAGAAGAATTACAGGATTTTGTGGATCAATTTACTTCATTACGATTTATAAATGAAGGAGCAGAAATTCTATCAACACCAAAAGGGGTAAATTTTACTCGCGATGAGTTAATTGATACTTTTAAATCAGTAAACAATTCATTGAGAAAAGAAGGGCTAAGAGATGGCTACGAAAGATTTTCTGCTTTCTCGGAAATCCTTTTTCTAAAATTGATAGATGAATATGAAACCCTTACCGACCATGTTAGAGGAACAAGAAGACTGGAAGATCGGTTTTTATGGAAAAATTTTATTAACAAATATTACAATGATAATCAAGCTTTGTTAGATTTTATTTCAGACTTAGTGTGGAAGAAATTACGTGAGCTATATGGTAGTATTTTCAGCTCCCCCTTTAGCATTAGAAAAGCTACAACATTGAGACATATTATAGATTTGATTGATCCAATTAATTTAACATCTACAGATACAGATATTAAAGGAGATGCTTTTGAATATTTTCTAAAAACTGTCACAAATGGCAATAAAGACTTAGGCGAATATTTTACCCCAAGACACATTGTGCGTAGCATGGTCAATATAATAAAACCACAATATGGCTAAACAATTTACGATCCATTTTGTGGGACTGGTGGCTTTTTGTTGGAATCTTTTAAATACTTATCAGCTCGGGCAGATACAACAAATAATGAAATACTTGAATGGATTAAAAAGAAGGCATTACATGGAAGAGAGTTAACTTCAACAACAAGGGTAGCCAAAATGAATATGATTCTATTTGGCGGTGGACACAGCAACATAGAACAAATGGATAGTCTCGAAAAGCCAGTAAAGGAAAAATATAATATTGTATTATCTAATATTCCTTACTCACAGGAAACAGAATATGGTTCGTTTTACTCAATACCAACAAAGAATGCCGATGCTATTTGCATGCAACATATTTATGAATCCTTGAAACCAAATGGCAGAGCAGCTGTAGTGGTGCCAGAAAGTTTTTTGTATGAAGATGGTGCAATAGGTAAAACTCGTGAAATGATTGCCAAAAACACCCAAAAATTTTCTGTCATTTCACTGCCAAGAGGGGTTTTTATGCCATATACGCCAACTAAAACAAATATTATATATTTTCAAAAATGTGGACAATTTAAAAAAGCATATTTTTTTATTGTCAATAATGATGGTTTTGAGTTAAACACTGGACGTAAACCTATAGAAGGGTATAGTGATATCAAAAAGCTTCTTAGCGAAATAGATGAGCCAACGCAAATTCAAGGACAAGATAATACTGTAGATAGAGAAATAATAAAGCAAAGTGGCAATTGGAATTTAAGACCTTTTTACTATATGGAAGATATACCACAAGTTAAGAGCGAATTGATACAATTAAATGACAATTTAATTGAAGAAATTACAGATCGCATCGATCCTTTAAAAAATCCAGATTTAGAGTACAAAATCATTGAAGTTTCACAAAATGGTATATTTCTTGGCGATAGAATGCGGGGTCATGAAGCCACCCAAAAATATAAGCCTGTAAAAATCGGTGATATAGTATACAATCCATATAGAATTAATATAGGTAGTATTGGAGTTGTCCCTCCACACCTAGATGGAGCATTTGCAAGCCCAGCATACGTTGTTATGAGATGTAAAAATGCAAACTATAGTCCATTTTATATTGTGTCAATTTTGAAACAACCAAGATTTCTTAAGGTTATAATGAATTACTCGCTTTCCTCAGCTAGAGCAAGTCTGCCATTTAGTGAGCTTATTCGTATTAAAATACCCAAACTTGATAATAAAGATATAAAAGAGGTCAAGAATCTTGAAAAAGGTTTAATTAAGCAACTGCAAGAAAGCAGTAATAATCTTGAAAAAATAAATCGGATAGTTAGTAAGTTATTGTAAAGGTTCTGATACTGTAAATTCTGCCTTGTAATCTTATGCGAATTAACTGAAGGTTGGTAAGTAAGGGGTCTCTGCAGGAAGGTACGAATTTTCTCACAAGGGGTCTTTAAGGCTTTATTTATGATACTTGCAACGGACGAATTGATTCTAATTTTATTAAAAAGTTAATATTTTTCTTAACTTTTTTATTTGCAAAAGTTTTAATTTCCATTCATCATATTAAAAATAGCTATCAAAATGGTTTGTCATTGATTGATTTAATATTTTGGTCTGTTCTCTAGATATTTAGGCTTACATATAAGGTTTATTTGTAAAGATTATAGGTCGTTTTAGGTCTTTGCAACTCATTAACATAACTAGTACATTTGATAATATATCTAAGATAAGAAAAACAGAATTAGGCTATTTAATTTTCACTAAGGACTATTTAGAACAATTTAATATTAATTAAATTTATGAGGTAAATATTATGCCTAGATGTACACTTACTGAAGTTATCGAAGACTTGAACGCAGGAAAAGATGTTAAAAAAATAGATTTGGGTGGCAGCGTTATAGACGATGAGGAAGTAAAGGAACTAGCACAAGCATTAGAGAATAATAGCACTGTAACGCACATAGATTTGGGATTTAACTCTATAGGTGATGAGGGAGCAAAGGCATTGGCACAAGCCTTAAAGAACAATAAAACTGTAACGTATATAGATTTGGGATTTAACTGTATAGGTGATGAGGGAGTAAAGGCATTGGCACACGCCTTAGAGAATAATAAAACTTTGACACAAATAGGTCTATGGAATAACAATATAGGCTTTGAGGGAGCTACTGTACTAGCACACGCCTTAGAGAATAATGAAACTTTGACACATATAGTTTTAGACTACAACCATATAGGTGCTGAGGGAATGAAGGCACTAGCACAAGTCTTAAAGAATAACAAAACTTTAACACACATAGGTTTGGGTGCTAACCAGATAGGCGATGAGGGAGTGAAGGCATTAGCACACGTCTTAAAGAATAACAAAACTTTGACACACATAGATTTGGATGGTAACCAGATAGGCGATGAGGGAGCGAAGGCATTAGCACACGTCTTAAAGAATAACAAAACTTTGACACACATAGATTTGGGTGGTAACCAGATAGGCGATGAGGGAGCGAAGGCACTAGTACAAGCCTTACAAAACAATAATACTGTGACATATATAAATTTGGATAAAAACCAGATAGGCGATGAGTTACTAAATAATATAAATAAACTATTAGAGAAAAACAAATTACAAGCAGAAGAGCTATCTAAAAAAATCGATCAAGGAATAGATTCTGTACAAGAACAATTACTTGCTACCGATATAAGGCTAGAAGAAAAACAAAAAATCTTCAAAAAAATACAACAAATTAAAGAAGTTGTACAAGAGGAGAAATTAGAACAGCAAAATGATACAATATTTGCTCAAGTAATAAATAAATATAAGAATAATGTTCTGAAAGTAAAAGCTGATAAAGACATATCACAACTTCTAGAGGAAATGTGTCAACCATTAAATGTGGCGAGAGGAAAAATAAAACTATTTAATGAACAGTTCTCACAGACAGAATATAACTCAGAAACGGAGATTGTTGGTGAACATAATTCGGAGTTGTTATTAGGTATTGTAAGTAATGCTGGTGATTTGCATTAAGTTGTAAGGAGATGGTTATTGGTGATGATGTTCTTTACCCAACAGGAGACGTTTAGGGCTTTTTAAGCAAAATTCCTATATGTTACAAAAGTCTAAATAAACATTAAACTAATTGTTATTATTCAGAATAATATACTTCTGTAGTGTTTGATTTTATCAAAAAAAACTCAGTTATATGTCATTCTTTACAATTGTGCTTGTCATACTCACGTTGTACTTTAAGATTACAGTTTGATGCTATTTATACTACAAATTGGAGTACCGTTAAGGATTTGTTACATATTTCTTAAAAATAAATATTGTTTTTGTATTTTTATATAATTCCTATGAACCCCTTATATTACAAGGGGTTCATAGGTGAATTTTACTACCTTTATGCAATATTAAGGTTAGTTTCCAAACTAAAATATCACTATTGCCTTAAATTTTTACTTTTTAGGAGCAACATATTACATTATTATTTTAGTCTTAAAGACCAATCACTTATTATTATAATAATAACTATATTGATTCCAGTACGTAGCAAATTAGCTTTATTTACTGACATATTACAATTCCCACCTATGCGGGAATAGAGATCGTATGATATCTTTATTGATTCCTTATGATCCAAACGAAAACAAAGGTAGAGAAATATATAAAATATAGGTAAGTTATGTCAAAATCAAAAAAATATATAGATTTAGAAGAAACTATGTTATTCACCTGTAATAATTTATATGATTATTCTTTAAAGATATTGCCAAGTCTATTTGCAATAACAGATGAAATACCAGATGATCAAGGATTACCCCCTAAGGTTATAGAAGGATTCACGCCTGAGATTATTACAGAGATGTACAAAACCGTTAACCGCTATCTAACAGGGGCTTTATTATTTGGTAAGGCAGAAGCAACTCTGGGACTTGCCTATCTTCATCGTGAAGGTTTGGGAGTAGATGAGAGTGAATATCATGATACACTATATAGATACATTGGAGCTGAATTAGGTGATCAAACTTGTAAGGTATTACTACTTCAACAAGATCATAGACTTCAAATAGATTATAGATATGTTGTACCAGAATGAGAAAAATGGCTTAAAGCTATCAAGGTAATTACTGCAAGATACCCTAACAAGAATGCAGAAATAACTTCAGCAGCTATAGAATTTGCTCAAAAACAATTAAAATACTATTGTGGAAAACAACATTCATTATATCCAACTAAGGTCAAGCAGGGATTTTAATTAGGACTGCTAAAATTTTGTTTTTCTGCTTAATTTTTTCCTAAAAATACTCAAAATCTGGACAACTAAAATTTTGTTCACAGAACTTAGGAAACTGGCATAACATGCAAAATAAATCGATTCAATAATGAATTTCTTGCTAATAATTTATTGGTAATAATAAAATTGTGTTATAATAATAAAGAGAAAGGTTTTAAAAACAGTGGATAACAAAAACTATGCAAACAATAACAGGAAAAAGGATATTAAGTTGTTTTGATGTAGCTAATTACTTTCTGATCTTAGTAGATAGAGAAGCTGGGGATACCATAACTCAGCTAAAGTTGCAGAAGTTGATTTATTTTGCTCAAGGGATCAGCCTAGCCTTATTAGATAGACCTGTATTTAATGAAGAAATTGAAGCCTGGGAACATGGTCCTGTAGCTAGGGACTTACGTAGAACATTTGGTAATTTCAAAGATAGTGCTATCCCAGCCCCCGGTGAAATTGATTTTGACTTATATGACAGGGAAGAAAAAACATTGATACATAAAGTGTATGCTATTTATGGAGAACATACAGCCTCTTACTTACGCCAGCTAACTCATGAACATTCAATTTGGCGTGATGCTATGGCTACAGATAACAAGATTATTAGTAAACAAAAGATGAGTAAATTTTTTAAAAGGTTAATTAACACTGACTTTTTATTGATGTCAAAAGAAGACGAGTCAACAATTGAAACTGCAGAAGATCAATGGTGGATGAACTATGACAGTGGAGTTCCAGCGGAAGACGTGACTAACTTTCTTTCTTAACTGTAATTATACCATTAACTCTTCTATTGCTTTTTTGGACAAACCAGTAGATGTAGAGATAATATCAATTGATATACCGAGTCTATAATATAGTTTGTGGTACTGATGACCAAAAATAATGGGCAAATTATATGTGATTCATAGACCTTGTTACAAGAGTCTGTTATTTTGTACCCCTATGTAAGGTTATACTATGGTTGTACATGTAAATTAATCGGTTTATCTATTGCAATAGCATATCTATAAATTGTTTTTAAGCTTGGAAAATGTTTACCGCTTTCTAAACGTGCTATTACAGATTGGGTAGTATTCATTTTTTTTGCCACCTCTTCTTGAGTCATGTTAGCCTTAATTCTAGATAGTATTAAAGCATAAGATATTTCATACTCTAAAGAAGATGATTCATATTCTTTTTTTACTTCAGGATTAGCAAGTAATTTTTCTCTTAATGATTCATATTTTATCATAATTTATTTCCTTCATTCTTTGTTTTGCTATTAACAATGCTTTTTTAGGGGTCTTCTGAGTCTTTTTTATGAAAGTATGAAGAATAACTATTTTTTTCTTACGAGCTAAAAAATAGATTGATCTTGCTATATTTACTTTTCCATTTAGCCTTATTTCCCACAAATTACCTTCAATAGGTTTGACATGAGGCATACTAACATTATTAGGTTCAAGTTTTATTAGTAATTCAGTAATACGTAAGAACTTAGCCTGTAAATCAGTAGTAAGCTCTAATATTTCCTGTTCAGCTACTTCATTTAGTATTACTAATTCCCATTTTTTTTGCATCTTAAAAATAATATTTAATCGCTTTTTTGCTATAAAAACAATACTAAAATTTAAATGAGATTGCAACAAAAACAATAGATGCTAAATAAAATGCAAGGAGGAGACCATTCAAAATCAGGAGCAGAAATTAAATTTTGCTAAAAATATGGCTCGTATTTTAATTATCACAGATCATGTATGGACCTACCCGATAATGCAAGAAAAAATAATATATAACAGCAAAAAAATCGAATGCAGTCATGTATCCGGCTTATAGTTAATAAATCACTTTAAATTTACCCTATAGCCCTGATGGAATTCGCTGGCTTACAAACTTATACTTATCATCTTGTCGACTTCTAAAGAGCCATTGTTCGGTTCAGTTTTTTTGTAAGCTAAGGTTCGTCTTATTTACCATCAATATTATCATTTTTTCGCATATTCCGGATTAGAATCTATTAAATTTCTATTTACCTATAATATTATCTCGTCAACTATTTGTACCAATTCTTTAGCTACAAACTTTACTCTCGGTATAATCATTGCCTGAACTGAGTACTGCAAACACCACCCTTGCTAGTTTATTAGCTACTGCAACAATTGTTTTATTATGCCCATTTCGTTCAGATAAATTAAACATCCACTCAGTAAACTTGCTATAATCTTTTTTAGATTTTTGCTCTTCCGTGGTAAATCTTATCTTACTATTCAGTACT
>CAJYCV010000034.1:0-17904 GCA_913698435.1 Pseudomimeciton antennatum
AATCTCCTGATACTCTAGAATCTGTTTCAAAAGAAGGACTAGATCAAATCGTAAAAAAACGATATGAGGCTAAAATAAAAGAACACTCACATGTTCAGAAAATCATCAAAATTGCTATGGCGTTTCGCGGTAAGGAAGTTGCACTGCAATATCAGGTTGATGTGATTTCTTAAGTCTATAATAATGGACTAATGGAATGAACCTACCCATTATTCCAATTTTGGATTAACTAAGTTAATCCGAAATTGGGGTTTAAAGGGAGTTTAATATTTGATGTTATAGGATTAATGTGCTAGACTATACTTAGTTGTGGATTAAGTATTAAAATTTGAAGATTTAATGAAGTTTCAAAAAGAGTCTGTTATGTTAAATAATGAGCAAGACTCTATATCGTTTGCACAAACTATCGCTAAAAATTTAGAGTCTAATAAAATTATAACTTTTTCAGGCGATTTAGGTTGTGGGAAAACATTTATCTGTAGAGAGATTATAAAGTATTTTTGTGAACCTGGTACTAATATCAGCAGCCCTACTTTTAATTTGCTACAAATTTATAAGACATCAAAATTCACGATTTATCATTTTGATCTTTATCGTTTAAACTATTTAGAAGAAATTTATGAACTAGGTATAGAAGAAGCCTTGCAGGGCAATATTTGTCTAATTGAATGGCCAGAAATAATTGAAAAAATATTACCGTTACCTATAACTAAAATTCATCTACAAATACTCGAAGATAATAAACGATCTTGTAGTATTTATCATTTCTCATAATCTAATACTACAGGGATAAGGATAAGCCTTTTAAAGAATGGGTATAGTAATAGACCTCTTGCAAAACTCGCTTATGCTGAAGAATTTGAAGGAGACGCTTCACCTCGAACCGCAGCGTACTTAAATGTACGTGAGGATTCGAATACCGCATCATTGTCCAAATTACCAGCAGAAGTAGAGTTTTACAAGAGGTCTAATGTACTAAGTTAGGGAATGAAAAAAAATAAGCAATATCACAAAAATAATGAACACAGCTATTAGTGGAGCAAAAATATCTGTTATACTTATCGATATAACAAATTTTGGCATAACTTGTTATATTGAAGTTAGATTATACGAAATATGCTTGAGTTTCAATTCAATAAAAAAATAATTAGTAATGACCATTGATAATATTATTGTATTGCTATATTTGATATCGATACTTATTCTTGGTATATACCATAGATCTAGACTTATAGGTTTTGCCAATTATGCCACCGTTCAAGACAAGATTAAAAATAGCAAAATATTATTAGTTGCAACTATTTTTACTTCATCTGTTGGCGGAGCTACTACTTTGGGTATAGCTGAAAAAGCTTTTTCTGGTGATTTATCTTATAGCTATGGACTGATACTCTCTCTGCCAATCGATATACTGATAGCTATTTATCTTGTACCCCAAATAACTAAACATTATGGAGCAGAAAGTGTCGGCGATATAATGGCGAAATATTATGGGAAAACAGGACGTTTTATTGCTGGTATCACAGCTATTATTTTATCCATAGGCTTTGTTGCTGCTCAAATCAGTGTTAGTGGATATATTTTTCAATATATTTTAAAAGTTAACTACTTAGAAGGAACGATATTAAGTTATGGGATAGTTATTATCTACACAACTATCGGTGGATTACAATCGATTATGTTTACCAATTTACTACAATTCTTTGCGATGATAATTGCTCTTCCAATTATTGCAATATGTGGTCTTAATAAAATTGGTATCAGTGACTTTATCCACCAATTACCTATTGAAAAAGTATATTTTATCCATCATAATAATTTTGCCAGTGAGCTATTTATTAACACGATAACCGCCATGCTAGGCTTTTATGTAATGAACTTATATCCTATTTTTATTCAAAGGGCTTTAATTAACAATAATGCCAAAAAAACTAGTAATGCTATATATATAAAATCAGGGATATATGCTATATTCTTAATATTTATAACCTTAAATGGTCTAATTGCTTATAATCTTTACCCCAACTACTCTTCTAATCTTGCATTGCCACACCTAATTGATCAAATAGTCCCATCATGGTTACAAGGCTTTGTTATAATTGGTTTACTTGCATCAGTCATGTCTACTGCTGATGCTGATTTAAATGTTACCTCAATAGCTTTAGTGAAAGACTTGTTAAGCCCTATTTTTAAAATACAAAATCAAAAGAAATTATTGCTAATTGCTAGAATTACTAATGTGGTAATTGGGAGTTTTGCTATAATCATTGCCTTAAATTTTAATAATGTAATTGATTTAGTAGTATTTATTACCGGATTCTGGGGACCAATAATATTGGTTCCTCTAATATTTGCCTTGTTTAACATTACTATCACACCAAGAATGATGGCTTTATGCGGATTAAGTGGGGTCACATCTTTTTTTATTTGGACATATTTTTTTGCTGATAATTTTCGGCTAAAGGGAGTCTTTGTTGGAACTATGTGCAGTTTGTTAGTCTTCTGCATAGGATTATTCAGAAAAAAGCTAGGTTATGTTACAAAAATCTAAACTTATAGGTAGTGCTTTAATAAAATCTCACCTCGAGAGTGTACCCAACCTGCCTGGAGTTTATAAAATGCTGAAATCTGATCGGCAAGTTATATATGTGGGCAAAGCTAAGAATCTAAAAAAACGCCTTACTAACTATATTAAAACTGATCTCGATAATAAAACAGTATTAATGATCTCTCTAACACATTATTTAGAGTATAATGTTACTAATTCCGAGATTGAAGCTTTGCTGCTTGAAGCCCAATTAATTAAAAAATTTCAACCTAAGTTTAATATATTACTTAAGGATGATAAGTCTTTTCCCTATATCAAATTACGTTTAGATGTTGATTACCCACAATTAATTAAATATAGAGGAAAAAACTTATCTGGCGGCGAGTTCTTTGGTCCTTTTGTTTCCTCAGAGCAAGTCGATACTACCTTAAAAGAATTACAGAAAATTTTTAAACTACGTTCTTGTAGTGATAATTATTTTAACAATCGCAAACGTCCTTGCTTACAGTACCAAATTGGTAGATGTTCTGCCCCATGCGTTGGCAAAATTAGTAAAGAAGATTATAGTGAACTGGTTAGCCAAGTAAAAAATTTCTTAAATGGTAAAACTAAGGAACTACAAAAAACTTTATCTCAAAAAATGGAAGAATTAAGTCTGCAATTACGTTTTGAAGAAGCTGCTGAAATACGAGATCGAATAAAGGCATTGAGTTATATCCAACTAAAATCAACCTTATCCAGTAGTTCTATAAAAAGTGCTGATGTTATAGCTATTGCTGAAAAGAATAATTATTATTGTATCCAACTATTTGTATATAGATTTGGTCAATCTTATGGCAATATACCGTATTTTCCGGTTCATACCGAGGAAAGCAACAAAGCAGAAATACTGACACAATTTATAAATCAATTTTATCAAACTGCTCAAATTCCAGATGAGATAATTATAAATCATCCTATCATTGATCTAGAATTAGTAACCAAGGCTATTAGACAGTTGAGTGGGAATAGTAAATTTAACATCAGACTATACTCAAATGATCTGGAGAATTGCGGAACCAATTCTTCAAAGCATTCGAGTATAAGGTTGCTGGAAAATGCTGAATTTAATGCCCAGCTATCACTTAATCAACATTTAAAACAATTTGCTAAAAATCAAATAATCTTTCAACAAATACAACAATTATTCGACCTACCTACCCTACCAAACAGAATTGAAGTTTATGATAATAGCCACATTATGGGAACATTTGCCGTAGGTAGCATGGTCGTTGCTAACCAATCAGGCTTCGATAAAAAAGAATATAGAACTTTTAATATATCTATTCCCCAGGGTGATGATTATGAAATGTTAAAGATTGTTTTAACAAGAAGATTCACCAGATTAAAAAAAGAATGTCTAACAAATGAACCGGTAAGTACTTGTAAAACTTTAATGATTATCGATGGAGGTAAGGGACATTTATCAGTAGTACAAAAAATAATGACAGAATTTGATCTTAAAATTCCATTTGTTTGTATGTCAAAAGGACCTGACAGAAATGCTGGATGCGAACAATTTCATATGCCAGGTAAAGAGGCTTTTACAATTGATAAGAATCTTCCGGTCATGAAATATTTACAGATTCTGCGTGATGAAGCACATAATTTTGCCATAAAAAATCATAGGCTACGCTGCTCCAAAGCCATTAAAGTTTCTAGTTTAGATGACATAGATTCAATTGGTCTCATTCGGAAAAAAGCTTTGTTACATTATTTTGGCTCATATAAAGCAATATGTGATGCCACTATTGATGAATTATCTAAAGTAAAAGGTATAAGCCAAACCCTTGCAAAAAATATTTTTACCTCATTACATAATAACCTTTTATGATACTTTGTAGAGAATGAATATTACATATAAAAAAAGTACTACATTTGATTCTTCTGACTATTCAATGCTACTTATGTTTGATATATTAGTAAGCCGTATAATCGACAATTTTCGACTACTCAGTACACAAAATAATTGAATAGGGGTATATGCAACAATTTCATGATTTTATATTTAACTCTCCTAAATTAGGCATTTTTTATCTTGGTGGTAAGATTGAAGGATGTAATATAGAAATACATGATGTGGTTTTTGTAATTGGAAAATCAAATACAGATATGTCTCAACAGATTAAAAGCAAATGGGTTGGTACAGCTAGATCTTTACATATTGATTCTTGGTTTATAGCGGATAGTATTGATGGTTTTAATATTCACCTTCATGAAAAAAAAGCTATAGCTAGCGAGAATCATCTGTTTTTTGTAAATCTTGGTTCATATAAAAATAATTCCTTTGGAGAACGTCATTTTATGACCCTAGTAGTTGCCCAATCAAGAAGTAAGGCAATTGAAAAAGCAAGAGAGAAGGCACCAAGAAATGAAGAAATGCAACATAGTGATAATATCCATGATATAGATGAATGTATAAGAATTTCTAAAATTAGCAATTATTACATTGCTCTCGAATATACTGGTATAAAAAAAGAAAATAGTATAATAAATGGTTATCAAAAACTGAGAAACCATTAGGTTTTGTTATTCATTTTTAATTAATTTATTAACCGATGCAGGTGAGAAGAAATCGCCTTGCATAGCATCAATTTTTAGATTGATTAAGAATTTGGCAATTTTACCATTCTCAACAAATTCTGCTACAGTTTGAATACCTAAATTTTCAGAGATTTTAATTAATCTTTTAATAAAGTCTTGACTTTGCAGATTGCTAGTAACGTTACGTACGTAACTACCATCAATTTTAACAATATCTATTAGCAGATTTTGTAATTGTTTAAATGAAGTAAACCCAGAGCCAAAATCATCTAAAGCAAATTTACAACCATATTTTCTTAATCTGTGCATAAAGTACGTTATTTGCTTATAATGCTGATTAAGGGTAGTCTCCGTAATTTCGATAATTAATCTTCCTGAAACATCATATGTTTGTAATAATTTTTCTGCTATTAGTAGCAAAGGAGCATCTAATGTACCAATATTTGAAATGTTAACTGCAAGCGTTAAGTCTGGGTTAGCGTTTAATTCTTTGATTGCCATTTCTAGCACTACTTGATCTACTATAAAAATTAAACCTTTCTTTTCAGCTTCTGGGATTATTGCTCCTACAGAACACAGATGGTTATTTGTATCAGGAACCCTTAGTAAACATTCATAATAATGAGTTTTCATTGTTTTACAGTCAACAACTGGCTGGTAAGCAAAAACCATTGTTTTGTTTGCGAGAGCTTTTCTTAAGAGATTAAGTTGTTTATTGGACTCTTTAATACATTCTATATTATAATATTTAGAGTCATACTCACGATAATAATTTTGGTCACCTTGATAAGAAATTAGCCAGTTTAATAAATTATAAATCTCTTCGGCTTTATTGCTAAATTTAGGAAACTCTATACTAGCAATACTGCAATTCATGTAAACTGTAGGTAACAGATCGTCAACATAAAGTTGGGATAATAAATGTACTTTTAGTGCAATTTCCTTGACTAGATTTAGGTCTAATATGGGTAAAACTAATAATATTCGATCATATTCAATGTGTTTATAAACTGATGTGACGGGATTGGTAATTAATTCAGTACAAACTTCAAAAATAATTTTATTAAGTTTGTCAATTATGTGAATGTCTCCTATCATAGCATTCAATTCGTCATAATTTAGTAACTTAAAAGAAATGCAATATCCACGCTCTATTTTATCAAGTTCAAATTGTAAATTTCTAAATTTCGTATCTAATTTTATCATAACTAAACTAATATAATTTACTAAATACTAAAATCCTAGTAGAATGATACAAGTAAAAGTTTTATATTATAAAATTATGAGCAAAATAAATAGAATAAAAAGCAAATTAGATGTGTTAAAACCACATTATTGCGAAATAGTTGATGAAAGTTCCAAACATGCCAGCCATACTGGTGGAACTACTGAGAGTCATTTTAGGATTAAAATTTTTGCCACAGCTTTTATAGGAAAAAGCTTGCTAGAACAACATAAAATGATTAACAATCTTTTAGCAGATGAGCTAGCTAGTGGGTTACACGCATTATCAATTGATACGAGAGAACCTAGGAGGCAGCCTCCTAACTCGCTTATTGATTCACAACAAGCTAGTTGATGGTAGAAATGGAGTTAGAAAAATATTAGAGACAATTATAACTTGAAGGAGGAATTATGGGATTTGGAGATAAGTTACGAAAAGAAGTTAAGTCTATAAAAGAAGATCTTGCTAAAGAGGTTAAAAGTTTGCGTAGAGAAATCCGTGATGACATAAAGCCTCCAAGTACTTTTGAAGAAGTTAAAAGAGTTGGTGCGGATCTACTTAATGATCTAGAGAAAGAAGGGAAAGATTTAAAGCACGATATAAAGGATATATTTGTTCCTGTAATTAAGGCAGTGAAAGAAGGGTTAAAAGAAGCGAAAGACGCCGCTGGAGCAGGAGAGTTTTTTGAAAAATTGTATGATAAGGTTCCATTCAATAAAAATGTATCATTTACAAAAGATTTAAAAAATTTCTTAAAAAGTATGGGAACGGTGTTCACTTCTATTCTTAAAGATGATAAAACGCAAGAGAAAGCGTGGAATAATCTCAAAGAAGCTACAAGCAAGCTTAAGGGAACGATACAAAAAACATTATCGGTAAAAACTGGTATAGGTAGATAGCTATATTACCGTCATTGCGAGGAGGCATGAGCCGACGAAGCAATCTAGGAAAACGATAAATTTGGATTGCTTCATAGCTACTAAAGTGGATCCTCGCTAATAGACACCAGTTTACTATGGGGAAATACTAAGCGGGTTAGTTATATTTAGAGTGTGGTATATTATGATATATGATGAAAAAGAATCTACATCGTTTGAGAACCTTAAAGGTTCTGAGACGAATAGTGCTACAATTGAAGAGCCTACAAATGAGTATCTTAGTGGTCAAGAAAAGCCAGATGAATCAAAAGTGTCGCCTCTAGATGAAACACTAAGTAATTCTTTAGATAATCAAACAATTCAACCAAAGGAAAGAAAAGCAAAGGTTGTAAAAAGCCTTGATGATATGGAGCTTGAACGTGCAAATAAGTTAGCAACTACTTCTCCTACAAAACCAGAAAGAAGTAAGGATGATTTGTCGATAATTGAGCAAGAAAAAAGTGATAAATTAAAATCGGTTAAAACAAACGAGATTAGAATTTCAAGTGAATTTTTAAAATATTTAGAACAAGAAAAGAAAGAAATAAAGACAGAATCAAAAATAAAAAGAGCGTTTTCTTACATAGTTAATAAAGCTGAATCTGCTTGGAATTGGATACAAAATACCAAGGCTTCCAAGGCTGTAACTTGGCTGTTAAATACAAAATTAGCCAAAATTGCACTTGGTAGTGCTGTAAGTAGGGCTATTACGACTACACTTGCAATAGTAGTATTAGCTGGGATATCACCCCCTACAGCCTTAGCCATGGCTGCAGTAACATTAGTTGGGGTAGCTGGCGGAATGGTAGCTGAGACTATTAAAATAAGAAATCTTCGTAAACTTGCCCAAGAAAATGACTTATTAATGCAAAATCGAGGAGATATAAGCAAACAACAATATTTATTAACACTGGATCCCAAATTAGCTCAATTGTTGGAAAAGAAATTATATGTCCCCACATCTGTCCCAGGTGAAGAAAATAAACATTATCATTACGTATCTTCCAAAGCAGAACTGGCACTTAGTACAAGCAAATTTTTTATGGATAACATTCAGGAGGCAGCTAGTTTAGCATCTAATATAGTTGCAGCTAGCAGTGGTAATCCTGTTAAGATTGCTTCAGCAGTGAAATCTGGTACAGCTTCAGCGATTTCTCTGATTAGCTCAGGTTTAACTGAAAAACAATCAGTTGATCTTGCCACAGCATTTAAAATTAATATTAATGGTGAACTCCGTAAGAGTGATGTTGCCAATTATCAGAATTTACAAGAGCTGCGTGAGATCGCCCAAAAACAACATATTCAAACTGCTGCTTTGACTGAGTTGATACGAGATAAAGATTATTTCAAGTTAACTGATGAACAAAAACAAAATAAATTTGATATATATCAAGAAGCTTTAACTGAAATAAGCCACGACAAAAATTATAGAAAATTAACCGATGAGCAAAGACGAGATATACTTCATGTAGCAATAAATAAGCTTGAAGATAAATCTAATGAAAAGCCTAGTGAAAAATCTAACGAACAAGAAACTGAAACTAAAGAAAAGAAAAAAAGTAATAATATACTAGTATCAGCGGCAAAAGGTACGCTAAGCTTTTTAAAAGATTTGGGTAGAGCACATGATCCTTTTTATGAACAGCCTGAGGTCAAGGGTGATAGTTCATTAACCAAAGCTATGGGGTCTGCCAAAAAATCTGCTGAGGAAATCGTAACACCTGCGGTTATAGAACAATTACGAAAAAGTAAATCTGTGCCAGATTTATCGCAAAAAGAGAGTAACCTTGTCCACCAGAAGAAATTGCAGAGAAGTAATTCTTTAGATCGGAGTCTTGATCGATAAGTTGCAGTTTCTATAGCTAACCCGATTAGCACTACACCAAATCCACAGATGTTTATTAGCGAGGAGCTATTTTAGTAGCGATAAACGAGTAACAGTAATGTACTGAGTTATGGAATAAAAAAAATAAGCAATATCGTAAAAATAATGAAAACAGCTATTAGTGGAGCAAAAAAATCTGCTATATTTATAGATATAACCGAATTTGCAATAACTTGTTATATCGAATTCAGGCTAATTATAAGAAATATTATAAGGAATAAAATAAAGGGTGTGCCATGAAGTACCGATGGAAATTCTGTCGATAACAAATACGATTATTCTTGAGGTAATAATATTTTTGTGGTTTAATCCTTAAATTATGCTGATAGGTCGACAGTGACTTTGAGCTGGAAGACAACATTATATCTAGTGAGGGACGTAGTGGCAATGCTTAAGTCTACTCATTAATAAAATTTAAGATATTGAGAGGATAGTATGTCTAAAAAAGATGATGATAATGTTAGCTTAGATTCAGGTTATGGTTCAGATAATGATAGTATGGCTGTAGCTAATGAGGTATCACAAGTGGCTACGGAAAAAATTAAAGATATAGATGCTTTGATAGGTAAGCTAGGTAGGTATAAAGAAACTTTTGATGCAAAGACTTATGCTGACGAGATACTACAGTTTAATGAAGCATTTATGAGTGTAATAGAAGGTTTGGCAGCAGAAAATTTTCGTGAAAATCTATCAGATGAAAAAATACAGCAGTTAGTTGACACTATTGCCTTAAATTCAAAATTGTGTTCTAAATTTATAAGTGATAAGCAAAAATTAGATACACTTAAACTTAAAGCTGCAAGAACTGAAGGTGCCTTAAAAGGTTTTGTTTTGCCACTTAAAGAGCGTGATGTTTCCATTAAGACAATAAATTATGAATTAGAAAAAGAGGAATATAAAATTCCTATGGAAGCTACTAAAAAGGCTTTGCTAGAATTACAAGGGCAGAAGCTTGCCAAGGTTGAATATGCAAATAAAGTTGTTGCTAGAACTATGGAAATTCTTGAGCAGGATGAGAGAAACTTTTCTGCTGAAAAACTACAGCAATTTAAAAATTTTGTTCAGAAAGGAGATAAATCCTTAACAGTAAAAAATGATCAATTGATAACTAAGGATGATAAACTTTCCAAACTTCCTCAATTTGACCAAAATGAGATTTCAAATGCAGCTATTAAATCGGTTGATGCTTTTATCAAGGAATTAGAGACTGAGAATAAAAAGGCTGAAAACACTTCTCCGGGACAGGGTAGACAACTCGTTCCCCAAAAATCTATGCCTCAACAGGATATCTTGCAAAGAGTCAGTTTTGGTGAGCAAAAAACAAAAGACTTGCAAGCATCTAAAGAAATGGTAAGCAGTATAATAGATGAATCTATAAAACAATTAAAGTTAAAGGTTCCTACTAATACTGCAGACAAAATTAAAAATAATTTATTGCCGGTACTAAGTAAATTTGATCCACAATTTCTGCAGGAGAATAAAACAGCTATTATAACAAATATTACCCATGAGATAACACAAGGTAAAACGGCTTTCTCTAAATTAAAAAAAGAAGTTCACATTGCTGATGATAAAGTTAAAAAAATAGCTCAAAAAATAACTAAGGAATATGCTGAACAAAATAACCAATTTATTGAAGAAAAAATTAAACCTTTGCTTAATATAAAGAAAGATGAGTTGGCTCTGAGATTATCAACATTTATACAAGAGAATCAGATTTCTCTTAGCAGTGTAAATGAAATGCTGGGGTTATCTGAAAATAATAAAATTAATAGTGATGCAAAATCGCTAAGCTTAACTGACAAACAAGTGGAACATATTACTGTCAAGCAACTCAATGGATTAATAAGAGTTAACCCGATAGGATTTAATAGAAATTTGTTTCAAGAAATACCAGCTGAAGTTAAGTCTGTAAATGTGGAAACTGAAAAAGTTCAACAGCACAATTTTGAGATGGGACAACGACAAGACATAACAGAGCAAGTACCACAAGAAGTTACAAACATCTCTGCTTTTGAAAAGGAATTTAAGCTTGCAAAAGAAACCCAGGTCAATAATAGTGTAGAGGTAGAGAAATCTACAGGAATAGGGGTTTCAGATAATGTTAAAGAGATGGTATTAAGTAAGCAGATAATACATAAAGCTATTAAACTAGTTGAAGAAGGAGGAAAACGAAAATTAGACTATTCACAACAAAACAAAATTATTGAGAAATTATCTGATAAATTATCAAAACTTGACATCGACTATTTAAAAACTGAAGAGCAAGCTATTGCCAAAACTATTGCAAAAAATATTAAAAAAGATGCAAGTAAGAGCTTATTTAGTAATAAAATTACTGTTAGTGATAAAATATTAACTAAATATGCAGATGACATAGAAAAGTCTGACGGTGCTAAAAGTGATAAAATTGCCGTAGAGGTAATTGTAGCTCATGGAAGCAAAAGCAATGAATTTGCGGCAAAAGAGTTAAAGAGAGGAAATATGGAGATTAGCGAAAAACTTGTTGATCATCAAGTCACTAATATCCCTATTAAAGAGAGAATATCAAAGCTCCTAGCAACTAACGAAGCTGCAAATAGATGGGGTGTTTTTAATGAAACTGTAGGTCTTAAGAATGTCATAGATAAACAATTAGCTACTCTTAAGAAAATTAGTCCCAAAGAATTTGATGAAACAGCATCTCCAAAAAGTGATATTGCTAAAATTACAACAAAAAAACAAGAACAAAAACAAAAATTATTTCCTGAGATTGACCTTAAAGAGATGGGTCTCAAAGATATAACAATTAAGCATACCATAAAGTATATTATTATGGATGCTGATGATAAAAGGGTGCAAAAAATAACACCAGTAAGAAATAAAGCTAAAGCTATAGAAAATCAACGCTAAACAATAGACTTACCTAGCATAAGTCAATCTAGTTGGTGATTTTGTCGTCGAAACTCGCCTCCGCTCCGTAACAATCGTCTATGTACGCGAAGGTAGCAGGCTTCGTTTCTCCTAAAAATCCCGAGGGCTTTTTTGACTTATGCTAGGTAAGTCTAATATATAACAGGTGATCCCGACTTCCGTAGTTTTTGACAAAATATACTAAATACCCCAATTTCGGATTAACTTCGTTAATCCAAAATTGGAATAATAATATAAACAATCAGGCTAGAAGCGGTTCGTCGCCTGATTATTAAAATAATAAAAATGGCTAATAATCTTATTTTTCAGATTAAAAATAAGATTATTAGCTAAAAATTAGGTTAAAATGCATTCGTAGAACCGCTTCAATAATGCATTTTTCCTTATTGCTTTATACTCTTCTGCTTTGAAGAATTGTTTTTTGAAAGTTTAGATAAAAGATAATTGCCATGATACCCGATGTATTTCAAGAGTTGGCTAGGAGGCTATCGGAAATAACTAAAGTAATTATAAGAGGCTAAAATTTAGGCAAATTAGAAAGGTATTTTCCCTTACAAAGCTCCTGATAAATAATAGGATCAATGTTTCCACCTGATATAAGTACTAAAACTCTCTTAGGTTTTGATTGTTTCTTTAACCAATTAACTACTCCAACCATATTTAAAGCACATGATGGTTCACAGGCAATTCTCAGCAGGTGAATCAACCAAGCGGTCCAATAATATATAGAATGTTCATCAGCAAGAAAGAAATCATCAAGTTTATTTAGATAATTAAATGTACGTGGTGAAACTGCTAAAGTACGCAAACCATCTGCTACAGTATTTGGTGAATCAGTAAACCTATATATTAAACCTTGCTTAATCGATAAGAAAGCATCATTGGCATTAAGCGGCTCTGAACCTATCAGCAAGCTAGATGGAGATAGTAATTTTTTTGCTAAATATGATCCAGAAAGCAGCCCTCCACCTCCACAAGAAGCAAAAATGGCATCTGGACTAAATCCTAATTGTTGCAATGCTTCATAACACATGGTACCAGCACCAGCTATACTCGAATCACTATCGGAAGGATGCAAATAGTAGAAATCATTTTCTATATCACCCTTTGCTTTATCTTCTGCCATTTGTCTAGTGTTAGTCAGTATAACCTCTGCTCCGTAATATCTTGCTGTTTGTTGTTTAATTGGAGAGGTATTTTCTGGTAAATAAATTCTTGCCTTAAGGTTAAGGGTTTTTGCTACCCAAGCAAGACCAATTCCATGATTACCTGTACTATATGCAACAATTTTATCTGGTAAACATGCTTGTTCTTGCAACTCTAATAAATGGTTTAATACCCCCCTAACCTTGAATGCTCCAGTTTCTTGTAATGAGTCTACTTTAAAAAAAATTTTATGACCAAGCATTTTATTTAAAATTTCAGATTGAACTATTGGAGTCAAATAAAGATATTGTTTTACCCTATTACTTGCTATTGATATTATATTGGAAGGTTGAAGCGATGAATGCATATATAAACTAAATGTAGCTTGAAATCATAGTAAGACGATATTATATAGCTACCATCCGCTTTAGTATATAAATTTCTCAAGGTTTTTAATATGACAAATAAAGAAAAATTACCCTTAATCGCATTAAAAGACATGGTGATATTTCCCGGTATGGTTGCTCCTGTATTTGTCGGTAGGACTAAATCAATAAAAGCCTTATTTAATACTAAAATAATAGATAATAATAGATATATATTATTGGTATTACAAAAACAACAAGATCAAGACACTCCAGATATTCAAGATATCCATTCTATAGGGGTAATTGCTAAAATTATACAAACAGTAAGATTACAGAATAATGCCAAAATTTTAGTTGAGGCAATCCATAAGGTTAACCTGCATAACATCACTAATAAAGAAATATTTGAGGCTGAATACAGTATACTACATGATGAAGAAGTAATTGATGTAGAAGCTTTAAAAGTTTCCACATCAAATGTTATAGAACTATTTACAAAATATACTAAGACTCATAAAAAAATTAATCCAGAAATAATAGAAACGATAACCGCTGAAATAGCCAAAAATCCAACAGATTTTAGTTATATCACTAATGTATTAGCTTCTTATTTGACTGTACCATTACTAATAAAACAAACTCTGTTAGAGGAAACAAAACCTCAATCACGAATTAAAACTATAATAGATACATTAACATCTAGTATGGCTCAAATGGATGCAGAGCAAGCTTTACAACTGCGAGTAAAAAAACAAATTGAAAAAACTCAGCGTGATTATTACTTGCACGAACAAATGAAAGCTATACAAAAAGAACTCGAACATGATAAATCTGACTTTTCTGACATAGAAAAAAAGATTAAAACCTTAAAACTCTCAAAAGAAGCAAAAGAAAAGGCTGAGGCAGAACTGAAAAAACTAAAGCTTATGAATCAAATGTCAGGTGAATCATCAGTTGTTCGTAATTACCTTGATACATTATTAGCTATGCCATGGGGAAAATTTGATAATAGTAAAACTGATATCAATAAAACTAGAGAAATTTTGGATCGTGATCACTTTGGTCTTGAGAAAGTCAAAGAGCGTGTTATTGAATATTTAGCAGTGTTACAACGTTCTAAAAAAATTAAAGGACCTATACTATGTTTAATCGGTCCACCAGGAGTTGGAAAAACCTCATTGGTCAAATCCATTGCTGAAGCAATGGGTAGGAAATATACTAAATTTGCTCTTGGCGGTATTAGAGATGAATCAGAAATTAGGGGGCATAGGAAAACATATCTTGGTTCTATGCCAGGAAAAATCATAAATTTAATTAAAAAAGTTAAAACTAATAACCCTGTTATGTTATTAGATGAAATTGATAAAATGGGTTCTGATTTTCGAGGCGATCCAGCTTCTGCTTTACTTGAAGTCTTAGACCCTGAACAAAACAGTAATTTCGTTGATCATTATTTAGAAGTAGAATATGATCTATCAGAGATAATGTTTATTGCAACAGCTAATTCTTATAATCTGCCCAGAGCTCTACTTGATCGTATGGAGATCATTAATATTTCTGGTTATGTTGAAGAAGAAAAATTACAAATTGCTAAAAATTATTTAATACCAAAGCAATTGGAAATGCATAAAATAAAGAAAAATGAGCTAACTATTGATGATGGAGCAATTTTAGGGTTAATCAGATATTATACCAAAGAATCAGGGGTAAGATCGCTTGAGAGAGAGATTGGCTCTGTTACAAGAAAGGTATTACAAAGAATTTTGAGTAACAAAAAAATAAAAAGCATACCAATATCATCTACCAATCTTGAAGAATATTTAGGAGTTAAAAAATATGATTTTGGTTTAGCTGAAAAAGAAGATCAAATAGGCAGTACTACAGGGCTTGCTTATACAGAAGTTGGCGGAGAATTATTGACTATTGAAGCTCTATCATTCCCTGGCAAGGGCGATATTAAAACTACCGGCAAACTTGGGGATGTAATGAAAGAATCTGCTCAAGCAGCTTATAGTTGTTTTCGCTCTAGAGCTAATAGTTTTGGATTGAAATATGAAGATTACAAAGATATTGATATCCATTTACATGTACCAGCTGGAGCAATTCCAAAAGACGGACCATCTGCTGGATGTGCAATATTTACCACTATTGTTTCACTTATGACCAAAGTACCGGTAAACAGAACGGTGGCAATGACTGGAGAAATAACCCTAAGGGGTACAGTATTACCAATTGGGGGGCTAAAAGAAAAATTATTAGCTGCCAGCCGAGGTGGTATACAAACGGTGATAATACCTAAAGATAACGTCAAGGACTTAGAAGATATTCCACCGAATATAAAGAAGAGCTTAGAAATTTTATCGGTATCAACTATAGATGAAGTATTAAAATTAGCTTTGATCAATAAAAAAAATAATTAGCAATTTAAATGAAGCTATGGAAGGTAATAAACTAAGTAATATGAGTGTAAAAGTAGAGACAGACTGTTGAAAAAGTGCAAATGGTTAAAATTACACTAATATTTTTACTTTTTAGTAGCAATAGGTAAAAATACAAAAAAATAATTTTAATTATCCTTTTAAAATTTTAAACCATTGCTATCATATAAACTTGAATTTGAAATTTTTGAATATTCCTAAATTTTGCTTTTCTTAAACAATGATTTTGTTTAGCCTCAGCAAACATTCTCTCTATTTTCCAACTTCTTGCAATTAATCTTTTTTTAAAATCACCACAAACTATTTCAAATTGATTCAAAGATAATGACCAATCTTTTATGGGCATGATCCATTTTTTAGCTACATTTTGCAGAGCTAAAAATATTATTTTAATTTTTTTCTGATTTTTGCTTAGTCCCTGTTTTTTTTATTATATACTAATCAGCATAATTAATTAAGATAGGATTATGAATATAAACAGATACGTGCAATGTTAAGAATTTTATTTTATGTAAATCTACTCGCTAGGCTAGTTTATTTGTGCTATTATTTTTTAATAAAGTTTATAATAATTTTCTAAATATTAATGAAATTAATGTGACAGTAGAACTTTCTGATAATATATCAAACAGAAAAACTAATGCTAATAGTAAGCCACCCAAAATGATGGTAGGAACAGATGAATTTTATGACTTGCTAGTTAATAGTGATATCTTTGTTGATAAAAGCCTAATGATCAAAGAATTATTGGAAGATAGTGGTAAGGTTACACTCGTTACCAGACCAAGGCGGTGGGGTAAGAGTTTGAATATGAACATGCTTCAAAAATTTTTTGAGATAGAGGTGGATAAAAGAGGAAAGCCTTTACCTGAAGAGGATAGAGTAAATAACAAATTATTTATTGGTGGTGAAGTAGATTTAGGGCTAGTGACTGGTAGGAAAAAATTACTTAAAAAGCTTCAGATAGCACAGTACTCAGAAATTATATCTGAGTATCAAGGTCAATTTCCAGTCATATCTATAAATTTTAAGGATGTTAAGGGCAGTAGTTACAAGGAAATTGAAGTGGGTATCAAGGATCAGATTATAGCATTATTTGCAAGTCATCATTACTTAAATAATCATGTGACAGAAAATACAGGATTATTAAATAATGTAGAGAAAGAAAACCTAAGGCAATATTTTGATGGGAAAGTTGAGAAGAATGATTTAAAAAATAGCTTACGTTTTTTAAGTGAAGTGCTATACAAACATTTTAATCAAAAAGTCTATATATTAATCGATGAATATGATACACCGATCAATAGTTCATACATTAAATTTGGCAGTAAGCCAGAAGAGTTTGAGCAAGTACTTGAACTATTTCGCGGAATGTTTGGTAGTAGCTTAAAGACTAATCCCTGCTTAGAAAAAGGGGTAATTACTGGCATTTTGCGTATCGCTAAGGCTAATTTATTTTCGGATTTGAATAATGTTAGTGAGTATACCTTACTTGATGAAGAATTTTCTAAGTTCTATGGATTTACCCAAGCAGAAGTTGATGAGTTATTAACCAAAATACCAACAGCAACTAATCCTGAGCAAATTAAAAATTGGTACAATGGCTATAGTTTTGGTAGAGAGATCATATATAATCCATGGTCGATTATGCAATGTCTGGCTCATAAAGGGAAACTTGATCATTATTGGCTTGATAGCGGTGGTACTTCGCTTATTGATAAAACATTGTTATCAGATGAAATGCAAGAAGATTTACAAAACTTAGCTGCTGGGAAGAGTATTATCTCACCTATTACCAAACAAATCAGTTTTGCTGACATCAATAAACCGGTAGGGTTATTTAGTCTGTTACTATTTAGTGGTTATTTAAACCCTACTGCC
>CAJYCV010000036.1:0-29248 GCA_913698435.1 Pseudomimeciton antennatum
CAGGTCGGATGATAGAAAGATTCATGAGTAAAGATTCTTCATCTAATAAAGCACTACCACTGAATGCATCAAAACTACAATTAAATAACACTCAAGTAAATAAGGGGAGATAACTATGCCAGCTATTTAAATGACGTTTGGATTGCGTACACGTCGTTGCGAGACCATGTAATGAGGCGGATATTTTCCAGATTTGATAAAAAAGCATCTTCCTTTATGGGCTTTTTAGGTCTTGCTTCTGTTGTCTTATTCTGGGTTAAGATAGCTGCACAGAACCTACTATGTAAGCCTTGCATGTTAAGGTTTTTATGAATTTTCTAATCCAGAATTCGGGTTATAAGGTTAGATTTTATTTGAGGCAACGGTTAGATACTAGTTAGATTTTTGTTGAGGCAATGCGTTCGGTATTTATCAGTTGTCGCTATACAGTTATTATTTTGCACTTGAAAAAGATAATCTTAACTGATATAAAACAAACATCTTTGTATATAATATTTCGCGTATCTGAATTGCTTTTTTCCTTTACCATGGATTCGCATACTTGCATCTCCTATGGTGGGGTTAGTGCGTGCTTAGAATTCAATTCTTAAGATCAGAGCAATATACGCACCCTTAGCTCAGCTGGATAGAGCAACGGATTTCTAATCCGTAGGTCAAAGGTTCGAATCCTTTAGGGTGCGCCATTCTTCGATTTTAGTACATTTTACAAACATATCAAACGGTGGACGTAGCTTAAAGTCTAGCTTCCCAGCCTTTATTTCCAGGTTACCAAATACTAAATTTATCAATTTACGTTTTCCTTCAACAGTGGAACCTTTGAAGGCTTCTGCCGCTCCGGAAGGCAATTACGCTTGGTGAGTAGATTGCCACGTCGCCTTCCTGAGTCTGTTCCTTTAATTCCTGAGATTGTTGTTCTGATTGTTGAGATACCTGCTTCAATTGTTGAATTTGTTTCTCTAATTCCTGATGTAATTCCTCGAGCTTTCCTTTTTCTTTATTAGCCATGATTAAGCCTGAGCTACTGAAAACTTAAATTTCTCTATCACTAACCCATTGATAAGCACTAGGATCACTAAATACTTGTCGTAAAAATTGATTATTCAGAGCGTGACTAGTTTTGTAACCAGTGATGTTAGCTATTAGATGACCTCCTGTAGTATATAAATCTCCGAATAGATCGAGAAGTTTGTGACGCACAAATTCATCAGTATATCTAAGTCCATCGTGATTTATTATAATATCTTGATCTATACCTATAGCGTTATCGAGAGATGCACCACGTGCCAGACCCTTGCTTTTTAAATATTCAAGCTCATGGACAAATCCAAAAGTTCTAGCATCAGCAATATTATTTTTAAAAGACTCATTTTCTGAGAAGAGTAAATTTTGCTTGCCAATAGCTTTACTAGCAAAATCTATTGTCATATCAACCGTCATGCTATTAGAGGGACTACACACTAGCTCACAATCTTTGTGAATTGCTCTAATTTCTTTTAAGATTTTTAGGTATTTCTTTGGAGCATTTTGTAATTTTCGACCAGCACATTCTATCATAAAGACGAAAGCTTTACTGCTACCATCCATTATTGGCACTTCCGAACTATCGATTTCAATTATTAAATTATCGATCCCACATCCCCAAATAGCTGCCATTAAATGCTCTATAGTTGAAACGTAAATGTTATGCTCATTCTTTATGGTAGTAGATAAAGAAGTCTCCGATACATTCAAACAACTAGCTTGAATAAAGTTTATCTCTTGCCTTACATCAGTCCTGACAAAAACAATGCCGGTATTTTCTGCAGCTGGTCTTAAAGTCAACTGAGTAATGTTACCGGAATGAACGCCCACCCCATAACAACTCACAGGGCTTAGTATTGATACTTGCATCGGTCAATTCTACTAATTTAAAAATTAAATTGATTTTAGTATTTTAACCTATTATATGCAAGTGACATTATGTTACAAAATATTACATCAATATACACTGATTTGATCTTAGAAATTGGCTATTTTAATCGGTATTTAATAGTAACATTCAAAACCCCACCGCCAATAGCTCCAACATAAATCTTAATATTATTCTTACCATTCCGTAAATGTGGCATCAGATCAAGTTGTGGTAACGTAGTAGATCTATATATATCAGGTGCTTTTACAAAATCTTCTTTTTTATCAGTTTCAGAAATGTAAACAACACATTTATCATCTTTATAATTTCTACATTCTATATGCTTAAACTCATGGTTAGGGGGACCAGTATAAATAATTTTATCATTGACTTTAATCATTAAGTAATCATCATAATACGCATCAGTACCACCTAGTGTAAAAGAGGTTAGTATATTAGTATTGGGTATATCAAACTCATAATTTGCCCAATGTAATGTATCTATTAGAGCTGCTGCAGAATTTCTTGGACCACCAAGTACAAAGGTACCAATTTTAGTTGAAGTATCATAGCTATTTTTAACAGGGAAATTACTTTTGAAGTCGCTTGTATATTCAAACTTAAGACCAGGATTCTCTTTACAGCCAACACCATCTGGTAATGCTTCAAAATCAACGGTTTTAGTGGCTATATTTGATAGACAATAACGTTTCAGTGGTTTATTTGGATCAATTAATACCCAACCAAACCTACAAGTACCTAGTGCCAAGTTACCTATTGCTGTATCACCTTGAATATCTTTTGGGTCATCAGACCTCCATGTTGCGTTACCATCTCTACTAGTCGGGGTAGAAATTGCTTTACATTTAGGAACATCAATTGGAGTACAAAAACCTAATTCCTGGAGGGTTTTATCTCGGATTGCAGCAGTCTTCTGATCGTAGTTAGTACCCTTTTCCTTATCAAAGGCATTAGTGTAATGCTGCCCGGTATTTATCTTGTCTCCTTGTGATGGTTTCGGATCAATTCTATTATTGGTATTTAGAGAAACTTTGCATACTTCAACATCTTGTTTACAATTGTTTGTATAACAATACATGGTATTGCATTCATAAATTGTGATACCTTTAATATTTTCTTTACTGATACCTTCAATATTTTCTATAGAGTTACAATTAGTAATATTTTTACATAGAGGAAGGTGGTTTTGATATTGTATACTTTTTTCCTTAAATTTTAAGCAATCAACTGTATCTGATTCCAGTAGTTTTGCTAACACACAATTAGTATCATTTACTCCAGGAATACATTTTTCTGTATCTTTGAATTGTAAACAGCCATGCGTTGCTCCTTGAATATATTTACCGTTTATATATTCAAGACCATTCAAATATACTGCATCTGCAATAGGTGTACCTTGAGTATCATAGGGAACTTTGTCGTTTTTGTATTTACCATATATCGTTGAAGGGTTCATAGATTTTTCTCCAGAGAAGGGCATGGTAATATATGTAACTGGTGGGGTATTAGAAATATATGCCATAAAGGAAGTAAAATTATATCCTGCTAAATTTATTATTGATTCTGCCATTTGGTTATTAGTTGAGTATTCCGACCATGACAATGGTGTAACAACAGTGCTAGTTGAATCAACTATGCTTTTCTCTCCTTTGTCTAATACTTGTATTGATCCAACAAATTGAGGAGTATAATAGCTATTATTAGGGCAACTAACTTTGGGATTTACCCCGCACTTTTGGGTTAAGATTTGGTAACCATCTGCCACTCTTTTTTCACAACCAACCAACTGCTTTCCTTCTGTTCCTGTTTCTGTTACACAAATAAATTTTGGATCATAACGAAAAGCAGTATCTAAGTCAGTATCTAACAAAGTATTTCTAACAATTGAGGCAACAAAAGACCGGTCATTGCCATTACTATCTTTGAGTGTAAAGACTTCCTTTAGTGGTAATAAACTGTTGATATCTTGACCTTGTACCTCAGGAAATGCAACCTTAACATCGACAAACTCACCAATATTTATCCCCCATATTTCTTGACAGGTAGTTTTATCTTTTGACTCATCACTATTACAATCAAATAAATCATCAACATAGTAACTACTTGGTGTAGAGTGATTGCCTATTCTTTGTGCGTAAACTATCCTAAAGCCATCTTCACAACCATTTTCAGTAACGCTACATTTAAAATCAATTTTTGTATTAACGCAAGGTTTTGTATCACCAACTGAACATTTTTTTATTGCATCACGTTGAGCGGTAGCAATATGCATCCCTTTGGCTGAAGAAAATAGATCAAGATTGTTTATTACTACACATTTATCGGTTTCTTGAGGATTTTCTTTATTCTTACAAAGAGGGACAAGATTGTCTAAACTAACACGTACGACATTATGAATAAGATTATTCCTTAATTTAGATACTACACATGGTGCATTTGAAGATTGAACAAATAAACCCTCTTTATTCTTTTTACTACATACAGATTTGGTAGTAGGAGTAATAATGAATTTACCTAATTTAGGGCAATATGGTGGTGGAAAAGGACCAAATGGTAATTCAACACAACCAAATTGGTAATCATCAACAGTGCTATTTAATGCTCCAAGTGCTTCTACTATCTTTATTGCCAGATCATACATCCACCTTTGTTCAAAAACATATCCTATCCACTTAACTATTTCTTTTATACTATCAAGACCTGGTGTATTGCCAGAACCCATCATATCTAACAACTTACCTAATAACCCTGTCATAGTCATTGTAGACTTAAGTTCTATGAAAAATTTTAGGACTTTTGCAAGAGGGTGTAACTCATCTGTTTTATGAAGAGGTTGTCTTACTGGGTTCCAGTCCAGAACATCGCGGTGAACTCCGGTAGCTGAAACAAGATTTACCAAACCAGGATCACTATATGCACATAACTTTGGTCTATCAAATTTAATAGCTGTTCCATCATCTCCAATGATCAATTTATCATCTTCTGTAAAACCAACATCATTTAAGTGTTTTCCAGGAGTATAACCAGGGTCTGCTGGCGTTCCTGTCTTATTAAGATGAGTTGGTTCAACTGCCGGAACAGCAATTCTAGCACAAATTCTGAGTAAGGGTAAGGCATAAGCTCCAGGCCATACTACACATTCACCATCCCAATTTAGAGTAGTTGATTGATTCCAGCAGGCAAATGCATTACAACTTTGAGTTCTTATACGAATTTTTGGTGCAAAATAGGAGGTTTCTGTTGTACGTTCTGCACAATGCTGCAGATAAAATCCAATTCCACTTTTAGGAGGGTCAAATTGAACCAAGCAATTATCTGTATCGCGTCCATCCCGCTTATTCCACGGTGGACACAAGTGGTCTGGAAATATTGTTCTTTTAACAGTTTTGTTCCATGTTTCATCTATTTTACCGTAACCACAATTGCAAGGGTTAGTTATACATTTTGCAACTTCACTCCAAAATGATGCAGCATAGCTATTGCCTGAGTAAATCAACAAGAAAAGTACTAGATAATATTTTTTTAGCACCAAAACTCCCTTCCAGCTAAATATGATTTAATGCTATATACAAATGATTAATCCAACTATCAGGATGTCCTGGATATTGTTGTAATATTTCTTTATATATTTTCAGTTCCTCAGTTCCACAGGATAAAATCTTAATAATGCCAATTAAGCTTCCTATACTTAATTCCACAGCAATAGATTGACTGTCTTGGTTTATCAAGAACATTCTAGAAGTAATTGTGAATTTCGATAATTTCTTTATTTCTGATTCATTTAATCCTAAAATTTGGTCTAAATACTGCAATTTTATTTCTGATGGTAAAATAATTTTAGTGTCTGTTAAGTCCAACCAATTCTGTAACACCCTAGTTTTTATCGACTGCAAATAACTAAAATTAAAATTACTAACCATGATTCCGTTATTTTTCATTAATCTATCAGAAATCATCTCTGATATGTTATCAAAATTTTCTGGTCTATACAAGGAATCAAGATTATCTATTACTAATATTTTTGGACTATTCCCTGTAACAGTTAAATAATAATTAAAAGCATATATTAACCCTGCACATAAACTATTATGCTTAGTTAAATTCATTGAGAATGCTTCTAGAAGTTTTCTATCTGTTGGATAAAAACGTTCAGTAAAGGACTTCTCAGAGAAGATATCCAGATTAAATCCTATTATATTGCCCTCAGATAAAGGAAATTTATCACTATCAAATATACCATCATATAATCCTCCTTCTGTATAATCAGTTAATTTTAGTTTGATTAACTCCCCGCCTTCTATTGAAAAATCCATTGTTTTTAAAATGGATGAAAAATTGCGATCCTTATTATCTAAACTATGAATTTTATCAGCAAAGTTTTCTAAAAAAGCTAATTCTACTTCGGTTAGGGGATAAAAAGAATTATTACAAATTATTTTAAGAAATTCGATAATAAAATGCCTTGACTCTAGAGTATCATCTAGTAGAAAAGGATTTATTAGGCTTTTTTCCTTTTCAATCCATTGCCCTTCAATTGATTCAACAAAAATCTTTGAATCATTATTGTTGGAAAGATACAATATCGTTGGCTTATACTTAGTTGCTTCAGAAATTAAAAAATTTGTTAGTACAGTCTTACCAGTATTAGCTGTGCCAAAAATACAAGTATTTCCTCTATTATTACTGCTAGCATGAAAATTCATAAAGTAAGGTGTTCCTTTCTCCGTTCTAAGCAAAGTTACCGCTTTACCCCATATGTTATTTTGGCTTCCAGTCGGAAAATTATGTAACGAAGCTAAGGCAGCTGTATTTTCTATAATTGTTGGAGCCAACCTTCTAATGTAAGAAAAGTTGCCTGGGAGTTGTGCCCAAAATGTCGATTCTAAGTTTATATCTTCTCGCACATGGATAATCCCAATTTTAGCAAGTTCTTTAGATGCCTGGGCAATTGACTGATCCAATTTTTTCAAGTCTGCTCCTATAATAGCAATAGAAATTTGTTGTTTACAAAATTGGTTTGGGATTGAAGCATCAAGATTCATTATCTTATCTATTCCTGTAATTTCAGCAAGCTTAGCATCCTTACTAACTTGTAAAATATATGCCTGTTCTTCAAATGCTTTAGATACTTCTTTTTTATCAACGAAATAAAATATTTCTGTCGCTATTAATTCTACAGGTAATTGTAAGAATCCATCAAGGGCAGCCGATGATACTTCTTGATATTCCTTTATTGAGATAATGGATGCAAACTTTTTGCCATGTTGACTTATTACTTCAATCTTATCGTTACCAACTGCATATTGATTAGACGCTAAAGCGTTAGATAAATTGCCAATTGGCACTAGGCAATATTCCTCGTTGAGATGGACTATTCTACGATATAAAAACATCAGATCAGAGTAAGACTCCTCTCCTTCAAATCTTATTCCTAACTTTACGGCACCAAAATCTTGTAAATCCAGAAGTATGGTATCAACAGTACTATTTAGCATTTTAAAAACACTATCTAAGTAGTTATTTTGGTAATTGACAAGTTTATCGAAAGACAAAGAAGTTATTAAAGAGTTGATATCTTTAACTTTAATGTTATTAGAATCATAAATTATTGAGATATATAAGGTATTAACAAATTTATCATCCCAGTAATTTTTTTGTTGCCATAGATTGTGAATATTAGCTGGTAATAATTTATTGTAAGGAGTTGTGTCATCTAAGTTTGTCTTACGTCGTACCGTATGTATCCAAAATGCAAAATTTTTATTACGAACATTTTTCTTGATAGCATTACGCACTACTTCTCGTAGATTGAATAGCTTATCACTAATATTTTCTGCATTAATACCGTTTATTTGAATAGTTTGAAGCAATTCCCCATTCTTAGTTAACAGAGTATTTTCATTATAATGGCAAGCAATCGGAATGAAATCCTCTGCAGAATTATTATACAGATCCTTATCAATTTTTCTTGAGTTACCAGCTATTTTAAACACCAGTGATACCTACATATATTATTTTGTTTTAGCATAACTATCTTAATCTTTAGTGGCATGAATTCGTTCTAACCCACCCATATAACTCACCAAAACATCTGGAACCGTTATTGAACCATCTGCATTTTGGTAATTTTCTAGAATTGCGATTATTGTTCTACCAATTGGTAAACCAGAGCCATTCAACGTATGGGCAAAAGTAGTTTCATTACTACCAAATTCTTTATATCTAGCTTTCATCCTTCTCGCCTGAAAATCTCCACAATTAGAACAGCTTGAAATCTCACGATATAGATTTTGACCTGGCAACCATACTTCCAAATCATAGGTTTTTTTTGCAGTAAATCCCATATCCCCAGTACAAAGCAACATAACTCTATATGGTAGATCAAGTTTTTTTAGAATGGTTTCAGCTGCATTAGTTATATATTCATGTTCACGTTTAGATTCTTCTGCAGTAGTTATCGTAACCAATTCAACTTTACCAAATTGATGCATACGTATCATACCTCTAGTATCCTTACCACTACTTCCAGATTCTGATCTGTAACAGGGGGTATAAGCAACATAACGTATAGGTAATTCTTCTCTAGCTATTATAGTATCAGATACCATATTAACGAGAGGTACTTCGCCTGTTGGAATTAGCCTGTAATTATTCACCGTTTCAAACGACTCTTCTGCAAATTTTGGCAATTGACCACTATTATACATAGCAACTGGTCGCACTAAAGATGGAGGAGATAATTCAGTAAAACCAAATTCCTCAACATGAGTATTAATCATAAAATTAATTAGTGCACGCTCTAACTTTGCTAAATCTCCTTTGAGAGTTACAAATCTACTACCAGACATTTTAGCTGTACGTACAAAATCCATCATACCTAAACTTTCACCAATCTCAAAATGCTGCTTAGCAAATAGTGGAGATGTTTTTGTTGTAATGTCTCCGACTGTTCTGAGCAGTTGATTCATACTTTCATCAGTACCGTATGGTACATCATCATCAGGAAGATTTGGCAATACATCCAGCATATCGTTTAGCTGATGATTACTATTTAATTTTAGATTCAGTTCTTCTAATTTTTCATTTATGTGTTCCACATCACGCTTTAGTTCTTCAAATTCCTTACCAGTCTTATTAGGCATGTTACCTAGACATTTAGATTTTTTCTTTCTTGCATGTTGAAATTGTTGAATAAGATTAGTTAGCTGACGTTTGCTTTCATCTAGCTTGGTAATTTTATCGGACATTGGGACAATTCCCCTTTTGATAAGTAAATCATCAAATTCCTGTTTATTTTCCCTAATCCATTTTATATCTAACATCTAATTTCCTCGGTTTTCTACAAATTTACACATAATAATGGAAGTTTCATATAATAAAAGCATCGGTATTGCAAGGGCAAATTGGCTAAACACGTCCGGTGGAGTTAAAATGCCAGCAATAATGAAAATAATTATTATAGACCATCTTCGTTTGTTCACTAAGTCTTTTGCTGTTAATATTTTCAATAAATTTAATATTAACATAATAATTGGTAATTGGAAAGCTACACCAAAAGCAATAATTAGCTGAATTACTAAGTTTAAATATTCGCTAATTCTGGCTTCTAGAACTAGTGGAATAATGACATTATGGTCTTCAAAACTCAAAAAAAATTGCCACGCACGTGGCATAACAAAGTAAAAAACAAAGATACCACCACACCAAAACAAAATAGGTGCCATAAAAAGGATAAAAGCCGCATATTTTTTCTCATGTGAATATAATCCAGGTTTTATAAATAAAAAACATTCTATGGCGATAATTGGTATAATCATGATAAAAGAAACAAAAGCTGCAAGTTTTATGTAAGTAAAAAATGCTTCAGTAAGACCAGTATATATCACTCTTCTTATACTAGCATGACTTAATTCTGCAAGTGGTTCTAATAAAATATTATATATATCACTACTAAAATAATAACAAATAATAAAACCAATAATGAAGGCAGCAAGCACTCTTAAAAATCTAACTTTTAGCTCTAAAAAATGTTCTTTAAAGGTATATGATTTCATAAATTTACTATTTTATAATAAAATATGTGAGCGTTCACAGAAAAAAGCTAAAGTACAAAACGTCATTACAAAAAGACGTGAGCCGATGAAGCAATCCATAAAAGTGATTAGAAATGGATTGCTTCGACCATTACATGGTCTCGCAATGACTTATAGCTTAACCAGAATATAACGGTAGTTTAGTCATAATTATTTACTTTTTTTGATAGCACTTCATCAAGTTCTTGTCTAAGAGCTTCAGGAAGTTTTTCTATTTTATTGGGAGATTCTGTAGATTGTGATTCTTTTAACACATTTGTAGTATCAACAATCTCTGATTTTATGGGTAATTTAATGGATTCCAAGCTATTTTGTGGTAGAGTCTTTATAAGATTTTTACTTAAATTATCTAGATAGGGAGTAGTCGCGGATTCTTTAAGCCATTTTGGATATTTATCAATATTAGTATTTTGTATAACGTCTTTTAGGGTTTTTGCTTGTAAATAACTACCAGAAAAGAAAATTATTAGGACTAGGAATATGAACAAACAAATAATCGTACCTCTAAGCATGCCGACTGCTAGACCTAGAGATTTGTCAATGATTCCACCACTTATAAAGGAAATCGTCAAAAGAAATTGACGGGTTAAGAAAGAGCATAGGATCAAAGATATAATATATGAAATAATTCCAGAGGTAATTATCAATGCAATATGGTTAATAAAATATCGAGTAATAATTTCAGTAATATATAGAGATAAGTAATAGGCAAAAATAATTGAGAATATAAAGCCAAGTAAGCTAATAGTAAGTTTTATTAGTCCCCTATAGGCTCCGAGCATTGACGAAGCAGTAATAATTGCCAGTATTATTATATCAAACCAAGTAAACATTAGACTTTTTAAAAAATTACTTTAGGTTTAGAATAGGTGTAGGATATATTTATTATCATATTCAAAATTTTTATTGAATAGGCGTAATTTAACACTATATGTATATAAAAGCTAGTGTATTAACATAATTATAGACTAAATAAATTTAACAATACAATAAACATTATGAATGAAAATAATAAAATTTTTGATAATTTATCTGGTAAAGTTTTGATAGCTACTCCTTACATGCTTGATGGTATATTTAATAAATCACTTGTTTATATGCTCTCTCATACAGCAGAAGGAGCGATGGGCTTAATTTTCAATAATTTAGTGAATCATATAGAGATAAAATCGTTTTTTAAAATAGCTGATGATCGGCTAGATAATAATGTTATGATGCCTATATATTTGGGAGGACCAGTTGAGCATGAACGTGGGTTTTTTCTGCATTCTGATGATTATAACGAGAATTTATTATTGAAATTTCAGAATCATTTAGCAGTTAGTTCTAATCCTCAAATTCCTCATGATATTGCTTCTGGTCATGGTCCTAAGAATAGTTTGTTTATTATTGGGTATACTGCTTGGAAAGCAGGGCAGCTTGAAGCAGAGATTAAGGAGAATTTGTGGATAATAACCGATTGTGATAAGGAGTTTATTTTTTCTGGTCGTCCAGAGCATAAGTGGCACAATGCTTTGCAAAATCTTGGTATCAAAGAATCTCACTTTACTTCAAGAATGGGTAATGCTTAACAACCCCAATTTCGGATTAACTTTGTTAATCCAAAATTGGAATAATATACTCTGCTGCTTTGAAGAATTGGTTCCGCAAAACTTCGGGGCATTCGCGTGCTCACGTACTAGTTGTACGCTCCGCTCGCTCACCCCTTATTTTACGTTCCAATTCTCCAAATCATTTGAGTATAATGTAAACAATCAGGCTAGAAGCGGTTCGTCGCCTGATTATTAAAATAATAAAAATGGCTAATAATCTTATTTTTCAGATTAAAAATAAGTGAGCGTTCACGATTTTTTTGCTATTTTCTTATTATGAATAAAAAATCTGCTCGTCAAACGTCATTGCGAGGAGACCATAAGGTCGACGAAGCAATCCATTCTTGGTCATTTTTTTGGATTGCCGCATCGCCGCAAAGCGGTTCCTCGCTAATAGACGTTTTGTACTTTAACTTTTTTCTGTGAACGCTCACCTTTTTCTATAGTCTTATCCATTTTTTTCATGAGATTCCCTGACATCTTGCCAAATTCTATTTTTAGAGATATGAAAGAAAATTGTAAAAATTACTAAAAATATCATCACCTTCAAACCCATAGATTTACGGTTTTCCATTTCAGGTTCAGCCGCCCATTGTAAAAATACTGTAACATCCATAGCCATTTGTTCGACCGATGAGTTTGTTCCGTCTATATACTTTACTTGTCCATCTGCCAGTGGAGCTGGCATGGCAATTTGACTATGCGGAAAATATGGATTGTAACTTAATCCTGGCATTAATTTAAAATCCTCAGGTGGATTAGTATAACCAGTAAGTATGGAATATACATAATTTGCCCCATCAGGTCTTGCTTTAATAATCAATGATAAATCAGGCGGATCTGCTCCGTTGTTAGAAGCTCTTGCTGCTTGTTCGTTAGGGTAAGGGCGAACAAATGGATCAGATGGTAGAGCTGGTCTTTCAAACATTTCGCCTGCATCATTGGGTCCATCTTGCACAGTGTAATTTTTTGCTATTTCTTTTATTTCTTCATCTGAAAATCCTATATCTTTAAGATTACGATAATATAAATTATAAAGACCATGACAGCTACTGCATACTTCTTTATAGACCTGAAAGCCACGCTGAGCAGCTTTTCTATCAACACTAGAAAAGATTCCGTCAAATGACCAAGCAATCTTTTTGGTAGGCAATGCTTCGTTGTTGGCAGTGACAGTAGTTGATATTAACAAAACTAACAAACAAAGGTAAAACTTGATATGAGAGCATAGTAAACTGGCGTTATTGCGAGGAGCTACTTTAGTGGCATTGATGCAATCCATATGATAAGTTTCATGGATTGCCACACTCACGTACGTTCGCTCGCAATGACGTGTATGCAACCCAAACGTCATTGCGAGACCATGTAATGGTCGAAGCAATCCATTTTTGGTTACTTTTATAGATTGCTTAATCGGTCTGAAGTCTCCTTGCAATGACGGAGTAATGCTAATCTGGTTAGCTATAATTTTATCATCTTTCATATAGAATCCGGTAATGGCAGAGTTTTTTCATACTTGCTAATTAGAGGTACTGCAATGAGAAAATGAAAGAAATAATAAGTAGCAGCAAATCGACTTAAGGTAATATAAGGCTCTTCTGCTGGTTGTCCTCCAAGATATCCTAATACCAAACAGTCAACTATAAATAGCCAAAAAGCTATACGAAACATTGGTCTATAATTGGCACTTCTAACTTTTGAGCTGTCAAGCCAAGGTAAAATAAATAATAACAAAATACTAGAAAACATTAATATTACCCCACCTAGCTTTGACGGTACTGCACGTAAAATAGCATAAAACGGCAGAAAATACCACTCGGGAACTATATGAGCTGGAGTAACCAAAGGATTGGCTGGTATATAATTATCAGGATGTCCTAAATAATTTGGTTTAAAAAAGACAAAAAACGCAAATATTAGAAAATAAACACCGAATCCAACAAAATCTTTTACAGTATAATATGGATGGAAAGGAATAGTATCTTTAGGTGATTTAACATCGATACCCTTGGGATTATTTGATCCATGAATATGTAGTGCTACTAAATGGAGTAATACTAAAGCTACTATAATAAAAGGCAATAAATAATGTAAAGCAAAAAACCTATTAAGTGTAGGATTGTCAACTGAAAACCCTCCCCAAAGCCAGGTAACTATTGATTTGCCAATGATAGGTATAGCTGAAAATAAATTGGTGATTACAGTTGCTCCCCAGTAGCTCATTTGTCCCCAAGGTAGCACATATCCCATGAAGGCAGTAGCCATCATGGTAAGAAAAATTATTATGCCTATATGCCATAATAACTCTCTAGGTTTTTTGTATGAGCCATAATATAACCCTCTACAGATATGTAAATAAACGGCAGCAAAAAACATTGATGCTCCAACTGAGTGGATATAACGTATTAGCCAGCCATAATTGACATTACGCATAATTTTTTCAACACTCTCGAAGGCATAATCGACGTGTGGGGTATAATGCATAGCCAAAATAATGCCAGTAATTATCTGAATTACTAGAGCGATACCAGCTATTGACCCTAAGTTCCATAGATAACTCAAATTCTTGGGTGTTCGGTATTCGCCTAAATGTTTAAAGAACGAGAAAATGGGTAGTCGATAATCTATCCATTCTATTATCACATTGGATTTGTTTGGATTGGACTCTTCAGGATAATTACTTTCGTTCATAAATAATTATCCGATTTTAATTTTTGTATCAGAAATAAATTCATATGGTGGGACAGCCAAGTTTAAAGGAGCTGGTCCTTTGCGAACCCGACCAGATGAATCATACTGAGAGCCGTGGCATGGGCAAAACCAACCATCATAATCACCCTGGTTTGCAAGTGGTACGCAACCTAAATGTGTACAAATGCCTATAGTTACCAACCACTTATCATGTCCAGATTTCACTCTATCTTGGTCAAGTTCAGGGTCTATTAGCTCGGAAAGATTTACATTTCTTGCCTCAGCAATTTTTTCTGGAGTTCTATTAGTAATAAAAACTGGTTTGCCTTGCCATTTAACAGTGAGAGTTTGACCTGGTTGGATATGAGATAAATCCACTTCTATTGAAGATAGGGCAAGAACATCTGCTGAAGGGTTGAATGAATCAACAAGAGGGTAGGTAGCACACGCAGCTCCAACCACAACCATACTGCTGGCAGTTAAGGTTATAAAATCTCTACGAGTTGCCTTATCATAACAATTAGTATTTGACATAAACTGATCAGTATAATTTATAGATATCTGCGTAATATGTTACTATAAAAGTAACAAAAAATCAAGGACAGCTTAAGATCAAAGCAGTATACTCTATTATCCTCACTTACCATCAGTTGATTTATCATCACTATCCGTGGAATCACCAGGAGAATCATAAGGGTTACGATAAGGCAGCATTTCCGGTACTGTTCCATCTTTAGGTAGTAACTTATTTAATCCGTCCTCTAAAGCTTTCTCACCGGTTCCTTCTCTAACCTCGTATTTTGGCGGATCTCCTAGACAGTTCCAAAAATTGGTTAAACTTTCAAAGTTGGGACCTAATTTGGGGGTACAATGTTGGGCAATTGATTTGGAGGTATCAAGAATTTCAGTTGTAGCAGAGGTTACATATCTTATAAATCCAATTTGTTCAAGCCCCTTAGCTACCCAAAATAGTACTATCAAAGAAGCAACAGCTATCATAATATACCATTTGGCTATGATGCTCCACAAAAACATTCCCATAGGGTTAGCTGCTATTAATCTTCTTAAAGCTTGCCACATATATATAATTACCGAAAAATTATTAAAAAAACCTACGACTAGAAATTACATGAATTATAACAAAATAACAATTTTTTTATTAGTGCAAGGGTCAGTCTGGTGTATAATAAAAATTAAATGTTGTAAATATTCTTAATTAGATAGGATGAGAGATAAAATATGATCGGTAAAAGAAACATATTGATGCCCATCATAACAAAAATTAGATTGATATTATCAAAATTTTGTAAAACAAGACCACTAAGTATTATGCTGGGTATTAGTAGCGGCATGATTAATATTGCTAGCAGGTTAGTATTTGACCTAAAATAGCTTTGAACAGCTCCAATTAAAACTAACAGGCTACTGGACAAAATTAATAGTAGAGTTAGAGTGATAAAAAGATAGCTTATTGTTAGTATGTCAAGGTCGAAAATAATATAAATTATTGGCATATTTAATAGAGAGCTAGTAAAGGTGCTAAAAATTAGGGTAATTAATTTAGCGGCAATAATTTCACTTTCATTGAAGCTAGATAATAGTAGCTCTAAACTGCCGTCCTCGACATCTTGCTGAAATATTAGACTAGAAAAACCAATTAGAGCTATCGGTAAAACAATTACTGAAAAAATAATTCCAAATTTTTTAATATCTGTTTGATCATTAATTAAAGCAGTACTGAAAACACAAAATAAAAAAAATATAAATAGATATTTACTAATATTATTAATACGATTTTGAATTAAATATTCCCATTTTATTAGTTGTATTAGTTTATGCATATAACTATTTTCTTGTGAATTCTCTAATATTTTTTTACCCGCTAACTATATAGATGTTATATCTTTTGACTTCTGACGGGGAGACTAGCTGTATCAACATTGTTATAGACAAGTTCTTGACAGAGTAATTGACTTTATATATATTACGACTTACCTAAATGTTATAGATACTGGTAAAGGGGGGTGTAGCTCAGTTGGTTAGAGCATCTGCTTGTCACGCAGAAGGTCGCGGGTTCGAGTCCCGTCACTCCCGCCATTACTTATTAGGAATATTTTCGTTAACAGCATGATACTTATGGTATTTCCTCCGGTTAATTAGATTAAGCTTTAATAGTTTAGATTAATTACCTAAATAAATATAAATTCAAGTTATAAAGATACCACTTTTAACACTGTCTTATTTTCTCTTCATTCTTGTTGTGTAGCTTTTTTTTTCTAAAAAAATGATAAAATTACTTCCCATGTAAACCGTTGGAAAAAGTTAATGATTCCGTCATATTTTCCCCCTTGTAATAGGGTTAAAAATAGACTTTTTTGTAGGTCAAATTTCAGGATTTTTGTCTGAGAAGTTACATATGAGTTACATATGAAATTGTTATTAAGACTATAAAAAACCTGAAAGCTTAGAGGTATATGGTGGGCGATGAGAGACTTGAACTCCCGACATTCTCGGTGTAAGCGAGATACTCTACCAGCTGAGCTAATCGCCCATTCCCTAACAAGGGTGTATAAGTTTTATAACTTGACTTATTAAGTCATCGTAGACATTACAACTTAGCTTTTTACTTTTAATTGACTATTGGTTAGCACACAATAATATTACGATAACCTTTAACGGCAGAAAGTATATTTTATTGCTACCGACACTTAACCAAATAATGAGATAAAGCTTCTCAAAACTTGAACGTACGAATGCTGCACAAGTACTTACGGAGCCAGTTTTAAAAATAAATTACTACTTTAAAGCTTTCAAGCCTTCTTCAAGACCTTTCGTAGAAAATGGTAAATTTATTTGTTGACCAACTGAACTCATAAAACCTACACTAGGATTATCGTTACTTGATAAAATGGTTTTAAGATCGTTGTCTGATATATCGGCAAGAGCCTGACAAGAATCTTTTGTACAATTAACGTACTTACCTGGGGCAATTAATTTTTTAGAACTGATAATCAACGTACCTGGAGCAATAGAAACATCAGTAGGAATTATTTGTATCATTTTTAAACTTCTTGTTTTACCGCTACCAAAATAACCCACTTGATATATAGCTAACACTTGTTGTTTGTCATCTTTAGTAGAATTAATAGTCTGGCTTAAAAAACAAACTTGCTTTTTGTCAGCAGCTGTAGTGCAGTTAACTGCCCAATCCAAAAACTTTTGCCCCTCTTTCACTGCAGCATCAACTCTACTAGGATTACCGAGAAATAACCCTAAGCCTATTACAACAAGACCAGCTGTAACAAATAATGATCTTTTAACATAGTTTATCATAAATTCTACTATTTAATTGTTTATATTATCACGGTGGACAATGATAGACTCAAACTACCACCCCTTTTATTGCCTTTATTACATTTGACACTTAATCTATCATTCCTCACTCAAATCCTAATTTATAAGATTTTTTCGCTTGCTCGAACTTAAGAGCAACAATATATCTTAATTTAGTATGTTTGTCAATAACAAGTGATACGAAATGTCAATAACATTCTTATTTTTTAGGCAATGCCCTTTTACCAACACCCTTTACTAATCATAAGCAAAAGTTAATGTTACAGTAGTGCCTATGCCTATTTTACTTTGTAAATCAAATTTACCTTTCATTAGTTCAACCAACTTCCTAGTAAGTGGTAAACCAAGACCAGTTCCTTGATATTTTCTGCCAACGGTACTATCAATCTGCCCAAAGGTTGATAGTACTTTTGGAATATCTCTCTCATCAATTCCTATACCAGTATCTATAACTTGTACATAAACTAGCCCTGTAGATTCATTTTTCTCAGCATGAATTGTTATAGTACCTGATGCTTTGGTGAATTTTATAGAATTAGATAAAAGGTTAAAAAATACTTGTTTAAGCCTTTTGGGATCTGCTTTTATAACAATATGATCTTTTGGTAATTTTTCAATTAATTCCACTGATGCCTGGTCAGCTCTTGGCTTCATTATCCTCACAGTAGAAGTAATTAATTTATTTAGATCTAACTCAACAAAATCAACTAATAGCTTGTCAGCAGATGCTTTTGACAAGTCTAATATATCAGTTATTATACTGAGTAAATGCTTGCCTGCATCATTAATATCTTTTATATAATTACCATGCTCTTTGTTGTAAGGTGTAGACATCATAATTTCTGAAAAACCTATAATAGCATTTAGAGGAGTACGCAGCTCATGGCTAACATTGGCAAAAAATTTAGTATGAGCAGAACTTTCATTTCTAACCTTAATTACCGCTTCCTCTAATGCTTTATTAGCATCAAATTGTTGGTCTATAATTTTCTGTGCATAATTTGTATTACTCGTAACTATAACTAAGAATATTACCAAAATAATAAAAAAGGTTAGTAATACTTTTTCTTCCAGTTCTATAATACTTGACCATAAACTAGTAATATTGGTATTAATCTCTAACACCCCATCAACAGGGTAGCTAGATAGATCGCGGTTTATTATTGGAATGTAACTTGTTATACAAGATGCTTTCTCTACTTTCCCTGACATATGGAATATGGCTTTAGGAATTAATACATGAGTTGTTATCCCTTTAAAGGCTTTGTTAAAGGCTTGTTCTACAACCAGTTCTTTTAGAAAATATTTATCAATTTTACTAAGAATTTTTTGATACAGATTATCTTCAGGAGAGTTTTCTTGACTTGTTACTTGCATTGGAGAGCTGGTTATAATTTTATGACCTTGTAGATCATATAAAGAAATATAGGCATTGAGATTAACAAAAATATCAACTGAAGTAGTTGCAAACCTAATGAAATCCGCATCTCGCAATAAATTTATATAACCAAATTCATGTAACTTATTTACAGCAATTTTATTCCTATTCCAGACATTTTTTGTATAAACATCAGCTACTTTAATATTTGCTTCTCCAACTTGCTTTAAAATCATTTCTTCAATAATGAAGTAACGATAGTAAATCATGTTGACAATGATATTTATGAATAACCCAAAAAATGCCAGTCTAACAATATACTTATTTTGAATCATTAGATTTGCACATATTATTTAGAGTATAGTAGGTTATTCACTAGCACTAAGTTTTTTCTTTGTAGACGATTCCTTAGGCAATTTTTTATCACTCACTGATTTCAGCTGATCAAAAATACTTAAAGCTTGAGTTATAAAGCTTCCTGGTTCAGAAAGATTTGCCGGTAGAATTACTGTATTACTATCCTTGGCTAACTCACCAAAAGCAGATATATATTGTTCAGCAATTTTTAAAGCTACTGCATCGTTACCTCCAGATTTTTGAATAGAGGTGGCTATAAGCTCAATACTTTTAGCAGTAGCCATGGCTACTAATCCTATTGCTTCAGCCTCACCCTTAGCCCTATTTACTTGGTCAATATAGGAAGCTTCAGAATTTAATACAACTTGAGCCTTCTCACCTTCCGCATGATTTATTTTTGCTTGTCTATTGCCTTCTGAGTCTAAAATTTGTGCTCGTTTCTGACGTTCTGCCGCAACTTGTAACTCCATAGCTTTAAGTATTGTTTGTGGTGGTTGAATGTCTTTAATTTCATAACGCATACATTGTATCCCCCAATTGACTGCCGCTTGGTTAATAGCAGAGACAATAGCGATGTTCAAGGTTTCTCGTTCTTCAAAAGTTCTATCTAATGGTAATTTACCTATTTCTGAACGCATGGTGGTCTGTGCAAGCTGGGTAATAGCATAATATGGACTATTAACTCCATAAGATGCAGCAACTGGATCGACAATTTTTACATATAAAACACCATCTATTAATAACGTAACATTATCATTAGAAATTGCTGTTTGAGCAGTCACATCAATCGCTTCTTCCTTCAAAGTATGTTTGTAGGCTACTTTTTGAATCACTGGTATCAAAATATTTAAGCCAGGCTGCAAAACCCTATCAAATTTTCCAAATTTTTCAACAATCCAAGCTTGTTGTTGTGGCACAACCTTAACCATCTGTATAATAATAAGAATTGCCACGATACTACAAACTAATAATATATATTCCATATTTACTCCTTTATTTGACTTATGCTAGGAGTCTGTCGGGGATAACTAATTAATTATATTTTGAGCTATTTTTCGGCGAGAATAAATATGCTTTTTGCAGGAATAGTATACCTATTTCAAAAAAATCATGTTTATTCGCAGCCAAAAAGAGCCAAATATAGAATTACTTTAGTTATTTCCGACAAACTCCTAAGTTCTATAATAATTTTACTACGCTACCGTCATTAATCTTAGTAATTCCTTCCACTACTACCATATCCCCCTCCTTGATTTCGTTTGAAATAATCTCTGTCAATCCATTTAGAGTAGTACCTAGCTTAACATAAAGTTGGTACACTTTGTTATCATTAAGTTTATATACAAAATATTCACCCTTACTATTACTCTGTACAGATTGATCAGGTACGGCTAAATTCCTATGTTTATTAATAATTAAGTCTATATGTACATAGCTTCTATGTACAATATTACTATTAGAATCAACAATAACTTTAGCACTTATAGTACCATTATCTGAAACATATTGTGAGATTTCAGCAATTTTTCCATTAATCTTATCGCCATTATTATCAGTTATCACTAAATCAGTGGATCTTGACACCTGATTATAAAGCCTTTCAGGTAACTCCATTAAAATACTCTTAGTGGTAGAATTTTGAGCAATAATGCTAAAAAGATAATTTCCTTGTTGTACCTTATCTCCTATTCTTAGTTTTATTATACCAATATTGCCATCAAATGGTGCTACAATAACCATATCGTTGTAACTATTCATTGCTTTAGTAAAAGCCAGCTTGGCTGCTTCTAAATCGCTATTTGATTTTTCTAGTACATCACTACTAATATATTTTTTGGTAAATAATGCCTTATCACGGCTATAAGTAGCCATAGCCGTTTTTAAAGAGACTTCTGCTTGTGACTTAGTTGATATAGCTAAATCTTGGTCAATAATAAGCAAAATATCCCCTTTGTGAACCTTACCCCCTTGAGAAGTAGATACTACATCAACTGTACCGAAGCATTTGCATAATAATCCCGACTCGTATCATTTTTACATTGTCCTACAATGCTGAAAACATTATGCAAATCAGCCATTTGTACTTATACTGGCTTTTACCGGAATGCCCTCTTGTTCTTCAGCGATAGCACAGCAAGAAATAATGCATATACTTACAAAAACAATTAATTTATTCAACATTTCAAATACCATATTAAAGTTTTAAATCTGTTAGCCAACGATGTTCTTTCTCTAAAATCTCAAAACGAATTTTTTCACTTTTCTTATCAAGTTCTGGCTCCGGCACTAGAGAAGCTCCATTAAATTCAAACCCATAAAAATTAATCTGTAATTTAGCACATATTTTTTCCACCGACTCAATATTTTCTAAAACATCATCAACGAATATTATGGTTTTAGGATAATAATTTTTCTTGTGTAAAATATTCTCTAATACTACACCTTTATCAATATCGGCAGTCAGAATCACCCCTTCTTTCATCATTGGTCTACCATTGATACTATTTTCAATATGTAATTCATCAATTAATATTTCCTCTTTTATGGGAGTAGATTTCATAAAATCTATATTTATTCCTTTAAGCTCTTTTAAACGCCAATTGGTAAAATCCTCAATAACACCAAATTTGCCTGTATATAATTTAGTCAGAGCAACAGTTGGAATTTGCTTCTCCCATAATTTACTCAGTATATCAGCTATATGGGTGTCCACTAAGCGAATAGTACGATTTTTTAAAATAATACTAAAAAAATGGTGTCTTTCTTCTCTAGTAAGGCGGTTTTTGCTTTCAGCACGCCACTGCCGTCTATAAGGATGAGTTAAACGATACTCATCTTGATCCATGATTAGTACGTCATCCACGTCAAAAAGTACCAAACTATCTTGATCTAGGTTACCTATCATTTCTGAAATTTTTAAAAAATCAGAAATTTTAGTTGTTTTAGTAACTGTGTACTTATTTGTCATATGTCTATATCATTAGCTTTAATATCTCACCTTACGCACCTCAGTTTTGGATTAGAATTTAAAAATTCTAATCCAAAAACTGGTAAAACAATGACGTTTGGAAGGTGAATTAATAATTTATTATTTCTTCCAAAGAATTAGCAATTATAGCTAAATCTGATTCTCGTGCAAGGTTGTGATGCCCATCTTTTATTAATTTTATCACTACTATATCACTAGTAATCTTTTCTACCAGCTTACTTGAGATGGTATAAGGCACATCAGTATCCAGCATCCCATGAATTAAATGAACGGGTTTTTTAAGATTAATACTATTTGAGTTTAGTAACAAGTGATTTTTAGCTTCAAGTATCAATTGATAACTTATTGGGTATTTATAGTCAATTGATGAGAAGTTGGTGACGTCGTCACTCGTCGCTCGCCTATTACTTATAGGCGTCGCTCCATCGCTCCTAGTCCCAAATTCTCTTGAATTGACTATACCATTACAATCACGCCCATTAAACTCAAGCCATTTTTGCTGTTGCATTTGTATTTTTTGAATTTCAGTTAAATTTTCCCAAATAGTTTCCGTAAAATCTAGTGCTGGAGCAAGAGCAATAAGACCACAAATTTTACTAGGAAATTTTATAGCAGCAAGAATAGCGAGCCAGGCACCCATACTGGAACCTATTATAATAGTTGGTTGTATGATAAGTTTATTTAACACCAGCTCAACCCCCATAAGCCAAGAGCCAATAGTTTCATCTAGAAAATTACCTGATGATTTTCCATGACCAAAATTATCAAATGTGATAAAATTATAATCATGTTTCTTACAGTAATTTTCAAGAAATACAGCCTTTGTACCATTCATATTTGACATCAAGCCATGTAAGAACATTACGTAAGGCATATTTTTTTTGTTGCTTTTATAATGATTATAAGTGATAAATTTATTCTTTTCTGTATTATATATTTTTTCCATTTAAATTATTTAATTAATGATTTCATCAGATTCACCCAAACGATACCATAAACCAACCATTTTGCAAGTAGTTCCATCTTTATCCTCTGGTGGAGTAGAGAGAGGGACAATTGAAGTGGCAAAAATGTTAAAAAAAGTTGATTATAATGTTATTGTAGTCTCATCTGGTGGTTCATTAGTTGAAGAGTTAGCAGTTGCAGATATACCACATATTTCTATGAATAGTGCTACTAAAAATCCTTTTTCAATATGGAAAAATGCAAGGACTTTATCAGAAATAATTAAGGAATATGACGTAGATATAGTACATGCAAGATCGAGAGCTCCAGCTTGGAGCTGTTATATGGCAGCAAAGGCTACTAATACCAAATTTTTAACAACATTTCATGGCATTTACAACATCTCGAATTTGTTCAAACATTTCTATAATAGTGTGATGATTAAAGGCGAGAAAGTCATAGCTGTATCTAATTTTGTAAAGCAACATATATTAACTAATTATAAAATTTTAGAAAATCAAATTACTGTAATACGTCGAGGAGTAGATTATCGTTATTTTGATCCCAAAAATGTTACAGAAGAAAAGTTATTAAAATATAAAAAGAAATATAGTATATCTAACAGCACTCCTATAATATTGTTACCATCAAGATTTTCCAGTTGGAAGGGACACATTACCCTTGTTGAAGCACTCGGCAAATTAAAACATCTAAATTTCTACTGTCTCATGGTTGGGGATTTATCTAAACACCCAAATTTTACAGATCGAGTAAAATCTCTTATAAACATATTGAAACTACAAAGTAAAATTCAAATTTTTGGTAATGAGATTGATATGCTCAGTCTTTATGGTGTTTCAGATATAGTTTTATCTACTTCGATTGAGCCAGAAGCATTTGGTCGAACTATAACTGAAGGACAAGCAATGGAAAAATTAGTAATTGCTACAAATATTGGTGGAGCTATTGAAACAATATCAGATACAAAAACTGGATTTCATGTTAAACCAAACGATGCTATCGATTTGGCAGAAAAAATCGAACATTGCTTATCTATACTTAAAACAGGTGAAGGTAAAAAAATACAACAAGCAGCAAGAAAAGCAGTAATCGACAACTTCTCCCTTGATTTAATGCTCAGTAAAACTTTAGATATATATAAGAAAATGCTTTGAAATCATAAAAAGTTAAGAATAGTACTTAGTGCTTAATTACTTTTGTGATATGTAATTAATATTAGATAATTACAAGAAGTAATTAAACTCAAATTAAAACCACTTGACAGGGGCTTTATAATAGTTTAGGTTGCTTGAAAATGAGCATGAGTATTAAATGAATGCAGTAGATTCTTCTTTCACTATGTGGAATAGAGCTAGAAATAGTAAATTTAGACACGTTGTTTGGCCTATTAGATCTAATGAGTTGGTAAAGTTTGTACCTATGGCTTTACTAATATTCTTTATTCTCCTTAACCAGAATCTAGTACGTAGTATCAAAGATAGCCTGGTAATAACATTAATTAGTTCGGAAGTTTTAAGCTTTATAAAACTTTGGGGCGAGATGCCTGCGGGCATCTTATTTGTTATCCTTTATTCCAAACTTTGTAATATTATGACAACTGAGCAAGCGTTTAGGATCATATTATCTTTTTTCTTGGGATTTTTCCTATTATTTACCTTTGTTTTATTTCCATATCGGGAATATTTTCATCCAGACCCTCAAGTAATAGAACATTATGTTACTACACTTCCACATTTAAAATGGTTTATCATCATTTGGGGAAAATGGAGTATTGTGTTATTTTATATAATGGGGGAATTATGGCCAATGATTGTATGTACGCTGTTATACTGGCAACTTGCTAATAAGATTACCACTACTGAAGAAGCTCCAAGATTCTATTCGTTTTTCTCCTTATTTGGTCAAACTAACTTACTAATATCTGGTAGTGTAATTGTCTATTTTGCCAAAGGTAATCACTTCTTGTTACCTCTATTTTCTCATCTTAATGACCAAACAGAAATTCTCCTAAAATCATTCATGGTAATTATTATAATATCTGGGCTGATCTGTTTGAGTTTACATAGATTCGTTGAATTGAAAATTGTAGAAACTACTAAAAATATTAGATATAAAAATAAAAGAACCGATATACTAAAACTAGGATTAGTTGAAAGTAGCAAAATAATTCTTACATCGAAATATTTAGGAATTATTTGTGTATTAATGGTTTCATATTCCATGTCAATAAACTTAATTGAAGGATTATGGATGTCCAAAACCAAGGAGTTATATCCTACTACCCAGGAATTTATATCTTACAGTGGTAATGTGTTCTTTTGGACTGGGGTATTTACTTTAATTTGTGCTTTTCTAGGTAGTAGTTTAGTTAGAAGTTGTGGCTGGTTTTGGGGAGCTATACTCACTCCCGTTGTAATTTTACTCTCAGGAACGATATTTTTTTCCTTTGTTGTATTGGAAAAACCTTTATTGGCAATTATGACTGGTCTTAGTCATATTTCTCCATTAATGATAATTGTTTTTATAGGTGGTTTGTGGCATGTTTTAGGGAAGGGAGTGAAATATTCGCTTTTTGATTTTACTAAAGAAATGGTCTATATCCCTCTTGATAGTGAAATGAAAACTAAGGGAAAAGCTGCTGTAGATGTACTTGGTGGCAAAATAGGAAAATCTGCTGGTGCCATTATCCAATTTGTTTCTTTTAGTATTTTTCCAAATGCTGTACATAATGACCTAGCAGGTTTTCTCATGGTGGTTTTTCTTGTGGTTTGCATAGTTTGGATTTTTGGTGTAAAAGTCTTAAGTCGATATTATAAAAACTTGCTAGCACAGCAGAAGTAAAGTTTTGCAGGAAGTATAATAAATTTAGGAAAAAATTGATGACATACGTACCAATGGTAATTGAGCAAACCCCTAGAGGGGAAAGAGCCTATGATATATATTCTAGGTTATTAAAAGAACGTATCGTTTTTGTTTGTGGTCAAATTGAAGATTATATGGCAAATATAGTGGTTGCACAATTATTATTCCTTGAGGCAGAAAACCCAGAAAAAGATATTTTTATGTATATTAATTCTCCTGGTGGTGTTGTAACTTCTGGTTTGGCAATTTATGATACTATGCAATATATTAAGCCTAAGATTTCTACTCTTTGTATAGGTCAAGCTTGTTCTGCTGGTTCTCTGTTACTTACTGCTGGAGAGAAAGGTATGCGTTATTCTCTACCGCATAGTCGTATAATGATCCATCAACCATCAGGTGGTTACCAAGGACAAGCTACAGACATAGAGATTCACGCTAAAGAAACCATGAAACTAAAAAGGATGCTGAATCTCTTATATGTTAAGCATACAGGGCAAGAACTAGAGACTATTGAAAAAAGTATGGAACGTGATAATTTCATGGATCCTGAAGTAGCTAAATCATTTGGGCTTGTTGATGAAATTATCACTGATAGAGCAAAAATTTTAGTAAAAAAATAAATTATGATGGTACGGGAAGAAGGTACGAATGATCTTGTTATTCATCTTTCTTCTTATCATCTTTCATTCCTTCCTTAAAAGCTTTAAGACCTTTAGCAAGATCTGACATTACTTGAGGCAATTTACCAGCACCAAACAATACTAAGATAATTAATAAGATCACTAATAAGTGACTGAAGCTCATTCCCATAATATCAATTTTGTAAGTTTTAAGTTAAAGTTATTATAGCAAATATTGTTAATTTTATCTAGTATGAAAGAATGCAGATATATCAATATGAAAACATTCAAAACTAATATCATTAATATTTATGGTGATCAAGGTAAAGTTTGGTTAGATGATTTACCAAGAATTGTCGATGAATTGGCTGGAAAGTATGGCTTGTCTGACTTAAAGCCAGTTGAAAATTTGAGCTACCACTATGTTCTAGAAGGTTTTCAAGGTAATCAGCCGATCATTTTAAAGTTGGGGCTAGATATTGACGGGCTTAGGAGAGAATTAGCAGCTTCAAAAGTTTTTTGGGGATTTGGTAGTGTAAAGGTTTTGGCTGAAAACAGTGGCTTATTACTACTTGATAGAGCTATTCCTGGTATATCATTAAAATCATATTTTCCTACTAAAGATTGTGAGGCTATTCAAATAGCATGTGATGTAATGACAAGATTACACCAAGGATATTTGTTACCTATAGAAGGTTTCCCTTATGTCAACGATTGGTTGGCAGTACTAGATAAAGAATGGGATATACCAACTTATTATTTAGAAAAAGCTCAAAAATTGCGAGATAAACTACTTAATACATCGCCAAGGTTAGTTTTATTGCATGGTGACTTACATCATGATAATATTCTGCAAAACGGTGATGATTGGGTAGTTATTGATCCTAAAGGGGTTATTGGTGAACAAGCATATGAGGTAGCAGCCTTTATTCGCAATCCTTTTCCTGAAATCCTTGCCTTAAAAGATGTTGAAAGTATTATTGCAAATCGTATCACTAAATTTGCAACTATCTTGGGTTTAAATACTCAACGAATTAGCAATTGGTGTTTTGTTCAAGCTGTACTCTCCTGGGTTTGGGCTTTGGAAGATGGTTGTGATGTGCTTATTTGGGCAGACCTTACAAAAATCTTTGATAATTTGCTTGTTAATATGAAAATTAATCACCAGATATAGCTAACCCGATTAGCATTTAGTCATATAGTCAATTGGCGAGAAATTGGTGATGTTGTTACTCGTCGCTTGCCTCCTATTAAAGATATATTCAACAACCACTCTATCTTTCTCTGACTAAGTTACTAGGAGTAAGATTGACCACAGTCTTGCCTGCTAGTTTAAGGAATGGCAACAAGTTCTGCACTGTCTACACAATTAATGGTAAATTAAATTCAATGGCAAAAGCAGATTTCTCATCAGCAGTGAAACAATCTTCTGAGACTAATGTACGCTTCCAAATTTCAAAAAACAGTTCAGGTGAGCAAGCTTCTTTAAGATCTTGTAAATAAGTGTACTTTTCAAGAAAATTTAAAACCGGGAAGAAGCTCGAGCTACCTAATAAAACATGTTCAGGCAGACCTTTATAACTATCTACGGTAACCTGCTGCAGCTCTTTATCAGAATAAAACTTCCATAATTCAGGCATTAATATGTTTTCTTCTTGAAAAAAAATGCAGAAGATTGTGAGACAAAAACTGATCATATGAGGAGCAGATATGGCGACCCTGTACAACCCGTTCTTCATCATCCACTGTTTTTATCGCAGTTTCAAAAAACCCCTGAAAGACCATCAGCTCATCTTGCTGGTTGAAATGATCTTGTTCAACATGCTTATGCACGGTTGAGCCTTTTTTATCAAACAGTGGGGTAAAATATTTTTCTTCTTTTTGTGCATGCATTTTTAGATCAAATGCAATATTATCAAAAGAATCTCTAATACTAGTTACAGCTACTATTTTTCGAAAATCTGTTTTACCTAGCTTCTCTCCAAACTGGTGCAGCTCCTTACGAATGAACTTATGTACACTTCTATACAAATCATATCTTATTTTCATTTTATTTATACTTCTTAATTAAATTAGAAGCTTATATTTTAACATAATACCGACCCCGTTGCAAATTTTTTACAGGAATATTCGGCATTGCCCCACAACTAATAGATAGAAGTGTGATATTTTACTTAACCCGAGTTTGATATAAGCAATACATATGACATGCTTCATGGATTGCCACGCTCACATACGTTCGCTCGCAATGACGTATGTACGCCTATATTAGAAATAGATTGCTTCTTGGCTTATACCAATTCCCGAAATTAATTTATGTTGGTAATTTGTGCGTCGATCCGGTACTCGCATCCTCACGTACATTTAAGTACGCTGCGGTGCTGCGTTCCGTGTCTCCTACAAATTCCTCAACCTAAATTAATTTCGAGAACTG
>CAJYCV010000040.1:0-16340 GCA_913698435.1 Pseudomimeciton antennatum
GCGAATTCCATCAGGGCTATAGGGTAAATTTAAAGTGATTTATTAACTATAAGCCGGATACATGACTGCATTCGATTTTTTTGCTGTTATATATTATTTTTTTCTTGCATTATCGGGTAGGTCCATACATGGATTGCTTCGACCATTATATGGTCTTGCAATGACATATATGTGCCTCCTCACAATGACGTATCAAAGTAATGCACCATTTCATGACTTTTTCATCAATTCATCTATTAATGTATCAAAACCACTATTACTGAGAATATTCATGAACTCTGACTGTTGAGAATTGATCATACTAACACCTTCTGTAATAACATCTGAGACTTTAAAACTAGTGTTATCACTTGCATCCTTTTGACGTATCAAGTAATTTACTCTAGCAGTTCCTATTAACATTTCTACCATAAATTCACTTTTGTCAAGAATGCGTACTTGTTCAACTTTAGGCTGTTGACCATGATAATTTTTTACCAAATCAGCATAGACTGTGCTGACATAATTGCCATAAACTTCTGTAAATTGTTTAATTTGTTCAGGGGTTAGAGTTCTTCTATAAACACCAAGGGTAAATTTAGCCATCCAATCGAGATCTAGGTTAGCCAAAATTAGTTTTTTACTTTTAGCAATTTTGGCATCTTGAGTTAAATTTTGATCATTAAATACCTGTAGCCCATCTTTTATTAGCTGATTAACATAATTATCAACCACAGTATTATTATCATTAATAGCTGAATAGGCAGACAAAGACAGAAAATTTAAAATCAAGCAAACAATAAATTTTTTCATAATTTTTTATAATCTAATTAGGTTTAGGACATTTAAATTGCTTAGGATAAACAATTACAGATTCACGATTTTGATGTATAGCTGATCTTACAGCTATGTAAGGATCGGTAGAACTACGTGTTATATAGTCAGTAAATGGTAATAATCCTAACCTAATATCTATAACTTGTTTACTAGTGACTACCATTTCAAAGTTCCCGTTTACTACATACATTATAGGATTTAAATAACTATTTGTAAATACCGGATCTGTGAAATCTCTCGCATTAGTACCGCCAATAAATGGTAAGACTAAATATGGTCCAGGACCAACTCCATAATGAGCTAAAGTACTACCCAAAGTTTGTTTAGTAACTTTTAAGCCAATTTTACTTGCTACGTCAAATAATCCGCCTATGCCAAATGTGCTATTGATAAGAAATCTCCATAAACTTTTCATAGTTTGATCATAATTCATCTGTAAGCCATAATTGACAGCAGTCAAAGGCATATTAATATTATCTAGAAAACTCCTCACTCTAGTCTTGGTATAATCATTAGTAACTCGTTTATAGCCCATAGTAATAGGTCGTAAGAACAGATAATCTAAAACAGAGTTAAAGGCAAAAATTTTACGATTTAGCTTCTCATAAGGGTCATAAACTTGAATGCAACCATTCCGGTTATTATAAACATACTGAAAATCCTCACTATCTTGAGTATTTTGAGCAACCGCTATTGCTGTTATATCAAAAAAGTTAACTAATACTAGTAATATAAATCGTTTCATTGGCTTCATTAATGATTTTTCTTACAAATCACCATATAGTATTTATCATTTTTTTCTATAGCTAATTCCTCACTACTTAATATAGTGAACTTAGTTTTACTTAAAGCTTCTTTGATGTCTGTTATAGCAAAAATAAATTCTTTTCTTTTCAAGGAAAGATTTGTAGCTTTATTTATTGGTAAACAAAATGCAAAATATCCTAACTTATCAACTATTGAATAAATATCATTAAAATAAGCTGATAGATTTTTAGTAAAAGAAAGAGTACAAAAACTCAGTATTACGTCATAGTGATTAGAATTTTGTTTTATAAAATCTGGTATGGAAACTTCTAGTACATGATCGTAAGTATTCATGTTTAGGGCAAAAACATTCATAGCTTCTGAACTTTCTACACCAGTAAAAGTAAAACTATCAGGAAAACGCTTTTTAACTTCACAACCCACTAAGCCTGTATTACTACCTAGCTCTAAAATACGGTAATTATCAGGCAAATCTGTTATGTTACTCATAATTTTGCTGACAAAACTGTAAGGCAGATTAACTTTATTCTTAACAAAAAATCGCTTAGTATAATCTCCACCAACATCAAAATTTCTATATTGATGCCAAATTTGCTGTGGAATCTCTGACAAACTATTATAAGTTTGTAAAAAATCCCCTAACTTTACTTGATCAGCTTCAGAAGATTTTTTTAGATGATATAAAGCCTTTTCATAATTATTTTTCAGGAAATATGTCCAACCAAGCCAATAATTAGCCTGGCAATAATTAGCTTGGTGTTCTGAAGTAGAAAAAAATTTATCAACCAATTTAAACCTGAATATAGCGTCATTTAAGTTATTGTTATATAAATGTTCTATACCAAGGTTAAGATTAGTTTCTTTTAAGTGCGTTACCTTGTATTTTATATCGGCAAAATAATTGATGAATGTAAAAATTTTTCCCATATACCAAGATGGAAAATTTTGACAAGAGTGATAACATGATTTTATCTTGTCTTTTATTGAACCGTAACTGTTACGAATAATTTTGCTGCCAAACATAAAGTCTATGAAATTTGATTTAATATATATAATAGCATATATATTAACTATCACTAATGACTTTGTATATAATTATATAAATAAATTGTAGGTTCCTTGAATGATTTTTAAGTCTATAAACCAACTAACCGTTGTAGGATACGTAAAATATTCATTAATTCGTAAGAAGTAAGCTGGGCTAACCTTGGATATATAATTCTTTTTATAGCAATTGATCTACAATGTTCTACTAATGCATAACTTTTTACCTCTAAATTATCTCTGACAGTTAGCTCAAAGTGAAGATTGCTACATTCTGGATACGACTGGCTGCTAAGGGGACAAACAAAGATTACAGGAGGAATTGCATCTAATATTATTTGTGAGTTTAGTATTATTACAGGTCGTATTTTTCCAATCTCTGATATTTTAGCAGGATCAAGTCTAGCTAAATAAATGCCCCCTCGTGTTAATATTTCTCTTTGTTCCACCATTTTTTCCCTTCTTGTGGTAACTCTGAATTTAAGGTTTCTGTTATTTCCACCATTTCTTCAATATATTCTTTAGATTTTTTCATAGCAGTAAAGCTTTTTACTATAGCAACTTGTTCAGCTTGTAACTGAAAATTATTCAGCTCATGTATAATAGCTTGACGAATAAACTCGGTTCTAGATATTCCTAATTTTTTAGCAGCTTCGTTACTAGCTCTTGCTATAGTATCTGGTAAAGTAATAGATAAGCTTGTCATATTATATTACATTTCATATCAATTTATATATAAAATATAATATAATGTATTCATAAAAACAAGTTGAAACAACAAAATATAATATTCAACTTGTTCAAGAATTGTTTTTTGAAAAGAAAATAGTATACTCGATAAAAATTTATATAGGTTCTACCATGTCACTTATTGCTAAACGTTTAGATTTAATAAAACCATCCCCCACTTTAGCCTTAGTCAAAAAAACATTTGAACTAAAAAAGCTAGGCAGAGACATAATTTCTCTCGTGGCTGGTGAACCTGACTTTGATACACCAAATAATATCAAAGAGGCTGCCATTAAAGCGGTACGAGATGGTTTTACAAAATATACTAATGTAGATGGTATGCTGGAGCTTAAACAAGCAGTACAGACCAAATTCAAGTATGAAAATAATTTAGATTATGATTTAGATGAGATAATTGTATCAAATGGCGGAAAACAAGTAATCTATAATTTATTTATGGCTTCCCTTAACCAAGGTAATGAAGTAATTATTCCTAGTCCATATTGGGTCTCATACCCAGATATGGTAATATTAGCTGGTGGAGTTCCGGTATTTGTTAACTGTGATATTGCAAACAATTTTAAACTTACTGTTAATGTTCTAGAACGAGTAATTAACAAAAAAACTAGATGGTTAATTATTAATTCACCGAGTAATCCAACAGGGGCTGCATATTCTTACCAAGAGCTAGCCGATATTGCTGAATTATTACGCAAATATCCCAACGTAAATATTATGTCAGATGATATTTACGAGCATGTTATTTTTGATGATTTTAAATTTTATACTTTTGCCCAAGTGGCACCAGATTTAAAGGATCGAATATTTACTGTTAATGGTGTATCAAAAGCTTATTCTATGACAGGATGGCGTATAGGATACGGGGCTGGTACTAAATCATTAATTAAGGCAATGGCTATTATTCAGTCACAAAGTACTTCTAACCCTTGTTCTATAAGTCAAATGGCAGCCATTGAAGCTTTAACTGGTCCTCAGGATTTTATTAAGTCTAATGCAAAAAACTTTCAAGAAAAACGTGACTTAACCTTATCAATCCTAAGTAATATCAAGGGGATTAGTTGTTATAAGCCGGCAGGAGCGTTTTATCTATTTCCTAAATGTAATGAATTATTTGGTCTTAAAACTCCCTCTAAGAAAATTATTAAAGATAGTAATGATTTTGGAGAATATCTACTTGAAGAATGTGGGGTAGCGGTTGTTCCTGGTATTGCATTTGGTCTAGAAGATTATTTTAGAATTTCTTACGCAACTTCGATAGAAAATTTGGAGCAAGCATGCTCACGTATAAAAAATGCTTGTAATAAATTAACGTGATCAAGAAACTTCTTAAAAAGAATAATTTTGCACTTAGTGTAGTCACTAAATTATTGTATAATTATTTGAGAGTGGTTTATTTTACCTGCCGCTGGAAGTTTGTTTTTTCAGATAATTACAATAAACAGCAATTTTTAGCACAAAAAGGAGTGATTTTTGCCTTTTGGCATAACAGACTTGCTTTGGGTCCAGGAATATTTATCGGTCATAAAGATATCCATGCTCTTATTTCTACTCATTCTGATGGTAAAATAATTAGTAATATTGTCAATAAATTTGGTTTTGGGGTAATAAATGGTTCTACTAATAAAAATTCTGCGGTAGCTTTAAAAGCGATTATCAAAAAATTACATAACGGTAGTAATATAGTGATTACTCCGGATGGTCCGCGTGGACCTATTTATAAAATAAATAGTAATATTAACAAAGTGGCTCAAAAATATAATATAAAATTAATACCGGTCTCTTGTCAGGCTTCTAGATATTTTTTACTTAAAAGTTGGGATAAACTGATTATGCCCCTACCTTTTGGTAAAGTAACAGCTTTTATAGGATCGCCATTAGTTTTTACAGGAAATGAAAATCAAGATAATATTAATTTAGCACAAGCATTAAACAGGAATGGAGTAGACTTGTGATCTATTTATATCATATCTTAAGTTTCCTGCTCCTTCCACTATATGTTCTTTTACTGATATTGAGAGTTATTGTTGGCAAAGAAGAGATAAAACGTATTGGCGAACGCTTTGCCATTGGGCATACACATACTAAACAAAATAGACCTCTTTCGAAACTCGCTTATGCTGAGGAATTTGTAGGAGACACTTCACCTCGAACCGCAGCGTACTCAAATGTACGTGAGGATTCGAGTACCGGATCGACGCACAAATTACCAGCAGAAGTAGAGTTTCGAAAGAGGTCTAATGAAACTTTAGTTTGGATACATGCAGCTAGTGTAGGAGAATCTATGATAGCTCTTACCTTAGTTGAAAATATCAATAATCTTTGGCTAAAAAGCACGATGCCAAAAACCTCCTTAAAGTTTTTGGTTACTTCAGGAACTAAATCTTCTGCAAAAATATTACAACAAAAGTTACCTGTCAATGCCATTCATCAATTTATTCCTATAGACAATATTATTTTTGTTAAGAAGTTTTTTAGAAATTGGCAACCAAATCTAGGAATCTTTGTTGAATCAGAATTATGGCCATGTCTAATTAGTGAGGGAAAAAAACATTGTAAACTATTATTATTGAATGCCCGTATTTCTGATAAATCATTTGAATTATGGAAAAAAATAAGTTCATTTTTTAGGTCAATCATCTCTAATTTTAGTGAAATTATTGTTCAAAGTAACACCGACTTTCAGAAATTTATGCAACTTGGTGTGACAAATATAGAGAATTTCGGCAATATCAAATTTGCCAACAAAAAATTACCGGTGAATGAACAAGAATTAACAATTCTAGCACAACATATGGCTACTAAAAAAATTATCGTATTTGCCAGCACCCATCTAGAAGATGAATCAGTATTACTTAATATTGTGAAACCAATAAAACAACGATATCCAAATTGCTATTTTATTCTAATTCCACGCCATCCTGAACGTAAAAATGACATAGGAAGAGCATGTACTCAATTAAATTTAACCTATAGTATCAAGTCTGAACAAAATATACCTATTCTAACTGATGATCTTTACATCGTTGATAAATTTGGAGAACTAGGATTATTTTTTAGCATAGCTTATATCTCATTTGTTGGTGGTTCATTTAAACAAGGTGGACATAACGTACTTGAACCAGCATATTTTGCTAATTATATTATATTTGGACCAGATATGAGTAATTCTGCTGATATTGCTAATGAAATGCTTGTTAAGAAAGCTGCTATTCAAATTCAAAACGAAAATGATTTATTGAATAAAGTAGAGTATATTCTATCTGAAACTGGTATTGAAGAAGCTAAAATTTATCAGATTAATGCCCTAGAATTTGTTAATAAAAACCAACAGATTTTAGGTAATTATCTAGCTATTATAGAAAAGTATTTATTAGTAGGAGTAAATAATTAATGTCATATTCGAATGAGTGGAAGAATGGGAATAACAAACAAAAGGTAAACGAACAGAGTATACATGTGGTATTAGTTGATGAACAAGATAATATCCTTGGAATAGAGGAAAAATTAAAGGCTCATAATTCTGATACACCATTGCATAGAGGGGTTTCTGTGTTTCTTTTTAATAGCCAAAAAGAAATTGTCATACAAAAAAGAAGTTTACTCAAAAAAACCTGGGGTGGATTTTGGTCAAATAGTTTTTGTGGGCATCCACAAATTAACGAAACTTATGAACAAGCAGTTTATAGGCATGCAGAACTTGAATTAGGTTTGGTAAGCCTACAGAAAGTATATTTTATTGCTAATTATCGTTATAAATTTTCTATAAATAATATTGTAGAAAATGAAATATGCCCGATATATTTAGCTTTATCAGATGATGTTATCAGAATAAATGAACAAGAAATAGCAGAAATAAAATTACTTAAATGGCAAGACTTTAAGTTATACACAGAACAATACTCAGCAGACTTTTCCCCTTGGTGTAAAGAAGAGCTTAAAATATTAGAAAATAACGAAATATTCAAAAAATTTATGGATTCAGCTTTATAACTGTAGTATAAAACTGGACTAGTGAATATATTCTTCACTGAAGAAGAATAGTAATGAGCGTTCACAGAAAAAAAGTTAACATACAAGACGTCATTGCGAGGAGGCGTAAGCCTCTGAAGCAATCCATTCCTGACCATTTTTTGGATTGCCGCGTCGCCGCAAAGCGGCTCCTCACTAATAGACGCTTGGCGAGCATATTTTTTATTCATCATAAAAAAATAGTAAGAAAACCGTGAATGCTCACGAAGAGTATATAGATTGTTCTTAGGGGTCATAGCTCAGTTGGTAGAGCGTTTGAATGGCATTCAAAAGGTGGGGGGTTCGATTCCCCCTGGCTCCACCAGATATGTATTATTCTTCCAGGTTTTTTATAATTTTTTAAAAGCATTTTTATTTTGGTTTTATTTTGGTTTTTCAGCAAAACTCCCCAAAATTGACCTACAAAAAGGTCTATTTTTAACCGCTTTTCACGGGGAGGAAGTATGACAGAATCATTAACTTTTTCCAACGCGTTAGTTGAAAATCCTGATATTATATTTTATAATTTTGTTGGTAATTTTATCCCCCCTGAGTGGCGAAATCTTACCAATAATTATAATAAACGATTAAGTACAACCTCTCGTCGACTTCTGTCTTTGATAGTTTCTCGCCTACAGATTTATCAAAAAGATAAACTATCAGAAGAATTACAAGAAGGCTATCACTTCTTCGAGAAAGAACTAGGAGTTTGTCAAAGACGAGTTAGACAATGTCTCAGAGAATTAAAAATAAGTGGGTTCATTGATTTTACTTTAATTATTACGATCAAATATAACATAAAATGCCGCAATATTTTATGTATCAAACTCATTAAGAAATTTATAAGTTTTCGTAAAGCTAATGATAATTCTTATCACTCTAGTTGTACAAATATTCAATCTAGCCATCAAAAAATTTCAATTCAACCGGAAAAAAATTAAAAAAAACACATCTATATATATCTATAATATCTAGATGTAACAAAAAAAACAATATCTATACCAATTGTGGTAACTTCCATATGGACCTCCTCTTATTTAGGATTCATTTCCTATCCTAGAACTTTGAAAAGTTAGAAAAACAAAGCAGGTTATTATTAATCTAGTGCAGAACACAACGTAAATTGATTGAGAAATTCAAAATCTTCAGTTTCTAGAGACAAAATCTCTGGTAAATATATTTTAGCTGTAAAGTTATTATCTGTACTAACCTTAAGCAGTAAAATTATTCTGATATTATTACCTTCATGGTTAATACGCTTTTTAAGCAAATCGACTATTTGACATAATTCAGAATGATTTTGTGGGTAAAGTTTTATCTCTAATCGTTCTTCATTTATTATATCGTCAATAGTTGCAAAACTTTTAGCAATTAATCTTGTTCCCCCAGCATCTTTAAATAAATCACAACTCACTACTACCAAACTTTGAATATCAAGTAAATGAACGAAATTTTTTAGTATTTCTTCACTATAAATAGTCAATTCAAAAATGCCAAATTGATCAGATAGTTGTAAAGTGATAAACCTGCCGCGAGATGACATACGCGAATCTTTTTTCTGTATCACACCAGCAATCCTTATTTGACTTGAACCATTTGGAAAGTCATTTTGTAGATTAATTGAAGTAGAAATATTAAGCCTGGCTAACAAATCTTGATATCTTGATAATGGGTGTAATGTAATAAACAGCCCTAATACCTCAAATTCATAACCAGACGCAGTATTATTATCCAGTGGTTCTGCCTCAATTAAGACTTGCTGATTTGTTGAACTTACCTTAATCAGGCTAAATTGATCAGAAACTTTTTCGGTATGGTAGGAAGAGGCATAAGCTAGAAGTTTAGAGATACTTAATAATAACTGATTACGATTAGAATGTAACGTATCAAAACATCCAGCTTTAATAAGATTTTCTAATAATTTTCGATTAATTGATTTAAGAGGTAGCCTTTCAATAACATCTATAATATTTTTAAATTTACCATTTTTAACTCTTTCTTCTACTAATATTTTACCAAAATCAACCGTAACACTTTTAATAGCGGCTAGGGCATAAATTATAGATTTAGGTCTACTCAAATCATTTGAGTATCCTTCAATTTTTTGGGACTCATGCAATTCCTCTTGTCTATCTATAATACTAAAATAACCAGTGGAAAGATTGATATTAGGAGGGATAATAGCAATATTATTATTTCTGGCCTCTTGAATAAATAGATTAATCTTATCATGGTTATTTAATTCAAGATTTAAGCACGCTACTAGAAATTCAGCAGGGAAATTGGCTTTCAGATAGGCTGTTTGATAAGATATTACTCCATAAGCTGATGCGTGTGCTTTATTAAAACCATAGCTGGCAAATTTAGCCACCGTTGCAAAAATGGATTGGGCTTGCTGACGTGAAATATTGTTGGCTATTGCCCCTTTAACAAAAATTTCTTCTTGTTCTGCCATTTCGGATTTTATTTTTTTTCCCATAGCTTTACGCAGTATATCTGCTCCACCTAAACTATAGCCTCCCATTTCCTTAGCAATTTCTAAGACCTGTTCTTGATATATAATCACTCCATAAGTTTCTTCTAGAATTGGTTTAAGCATCTCATGTAAATAATCCGGTTGCTGTAAACCATGTTTACAAGCAATATAAGTTGGGATATTTTCCATCGGACCAGGACGATATAATGCTCCTAACGCTATTATATCTTGGATGGAGTCAGGTTTAAGACGTCTTAAACTATCCTGCATACCACTACTTTCAAACTGGAAAACACCAATAGCTCTTCCACTACACAGCATTTCATAAGTCTTCTGATCATCAAATAGCATATTACTAAAATCAATATTTATGCCTTGCTGTTTTAGCAGTTCTAGACATTTAGTAATGACAGTCAGAGTTTGTAAACCTAAAAAATCAAATTTAATTAAACCAGCAATCTCAGAATATTTCATCGAATATTGTACCACCAACATATCCGAATTTAGGTCTTTATAAACCGGTAATATTTCTACCAAATCTTTGCCAGCTATAACTATCCCTGCTGCATGGGTAGAAGCATGCCTATTAAGCCCCTCAAGCACTAAGGATGTATCTAGCACTTGTTTTATCAGCTCTTCTTGACCGTCTAAGTTATACAAACCTTTACCATTTGCTGCTACATTCAACTCCTTTACTTCCTTGATAGCCTGATCTAGTGTAACAGGAGAAACAGCATTAAATGGTACAAGCTCAGTTAGACATTCGGCATATTTATAAGGTAAACCAAGAACTCGTGATACATCTTTGATCACCGCTTTTGCTTGCATCTTACCAAAAGTGATAATTTGACCAACTTTATTATCCCCATATTTAGAACGTACGTAATTAATGACTTCTCCTCGTCGCTCTTGACAAAAATCAATATCAAAATCTGGCATTGATATACGTTCAGGATTCAAAAAACGCTCAAATAATAGACCAAATTTAAGAGGATCAAGATCAGTAATTAGAAGACTCCATGCAACTACTGACCCCACCCCAGAACCTCTACCAGGTCCTACCATAATACCTTGTTGCTTGCTCCATTTTATAAAGTCAGAAACTATAAGAAAATAGCCAGCAAAATCCATTCGACAAATAATATCTAATTCATAATTAAGACGAATTAAATATTGCTGTTTAACCTCTTCCTGCTTATCTATGGCAATATTTTCTCGATTAAATTTTGTATCAAGTCTTAATAGCAATCCAGCTGTCGATTCTTCCTTAATTATATCTATTTCATTAATATTTAGACTAGAGAAATTTGGTAACATTAGTGGGTTAGCATGTGCCATAAAATGGCATCTTTGGGCTAAATGTACCGTATTTTGTACAGCATTAGGTAAATCACTAAAAAGCTCTAACATTTCTTTTGGTGATTTAAAATAACATCCGTTACTTACCTTTTTACGTTCCTCCACTTCTTTGCTAACGCCAGTAGATATACATAATAATACATCATGGGCATCATGCATATTAACATCGCTAAACAATACTTTGTTGGTAGCAACTAGTGGAATACCAAGATTACTGGCTATTTTTATATAATTTTCTTCTATAGATTGTTCTATTGCCAGATTATGCCGCATAATCTCAAAATAGAAACGATCACCAAAAATGCTTTGTAGTTTAGTTGCCCAAAAAATGGCTAATTCTTCGTCTTTAGCAATCAGACTTTTGCCAATTATACCATCAGTATAACCGGACAAAATAATCAGCCCTTCCTGGTACTTAACTAAATCATCAAAAGTAATATGATTGCAAACTTTACGATCATTTTTAGTAAAACTGTCACTAACAGCCTTCAGTAAATTTTTATAACCAATTTCATCCTTGGCAATAATCACAATTTCACAAAAACTATTTTCGGTAAAAGCAACATTTACAATTGCACCATTTATAGGTTGTACTCCTGCTTTACAACTAGCTAGAGCAAATTCTAGTGAGCCAAATAAATTACCATTATCTGCTAAACAAATTGCTGGCATTTTGTGTGAGCGTGCTAGCTCTATTATACGATCAATTGTTAAAGCACTTTCAAGAAATGAATATGAGCTTTGTACTCTTAAATGAACGAAATCAAACTGCATGTATACTCCCATGATAAAGTTGGTAGACGTAGACGAAGATCAAATTATGTAGTATTTAAATCCTAGGACTTTTAGCATATCTCCATCAAGAACATGCCTGAGATCGATAATTATAGGAGATTTAACTTGGCGGCGAATAACTGACCAATCTAAATCTCTAAACTCCGACCATTCGGTAGCCACTATAATTATATCACTATTTTTGCATGCACTAAGTGCTGAATCAGCAAAAAATACATTTTTTAATTCTTTTTTAGCATTATTCATACCTACCGGATCAAAAACTCTAATATTCGCTCCTTTATCAACTAGTATTTCAATGATTTTAACAGCTGGGCTGTTTCTAATATCATCCGTACCCGCCTTAAAAGTCAGACCCAATACACTAATAACTTTATTATGTAAATCTTTGCCTATGATATAATGGATTTTATCCACCATATCATATGGTCTCTGATAATTACTATTTATAACAGAATTCACTATTTGGAAGTTACATTGATAATGTGTAGCTATCTGTACAAGTGCTAACATATCCTTAGGAAAACATGAACCACCAAACCCAGGACCAACATTTAAAAATTCTCTACCTATTCTTTTGTCCAATCCAACAGCACAAGACAGTTCTTTAGTATTTGCCCCAATTTTCTCGCATAAATTTGCCATCTCATTAATAAAAGCAATTTTGGTCGCTAAGAAAGCATTTGAAACATATTTAGTAAGTTCTGCCGTAACCAAATCAGTAGTCACAAGAGGTATATTTCTGGTAGTCAAAGGTCGATAAATCTCTTTTAATAAATCTTCTGCCTGTTTATTATTAGTGCCAATTAATATTCTATCAGGGTTTAGAAAATCATCTACAGCAGTACCTTCTCTAAGAAATTCAGGATTTGAAGCAACAGAAAATTTAAGATTTTTGTTATTTAAATAATCAATAATTCGGTTACATGTTGTCGGAGGTACAGTAGATTTTATAACTATCAAGCAATCATCTCTAATCCATTCGCATAAATTATCGATAGCAGTAAATATATGTTGTAAATCTGCCTCCCCTGAAGGTAGAGATGGTGTTCCTACTGTAATAAATACTGCTTGTGAATTTTGTAATTCAGCAGAATAGCTAGATGTAAATCGCAACCTACCAGATTTTACTAATGCCGGTAGATATTCAGCTAGTTTTGGTTCATAAATTGGTAAAATATTTTTTTTTAGTTGATTGATCTTAGAAATATCGGTATCTAAACAAGTAACGTCGTGTCCTAGGTAACTCATCATTACGCCAGATACTAGCCCAACGTAACCAGTACCTATAACATGAAGTTTAATATTCATTAATTATCCTTATATACTTAGTGTAACAACTTTGTTATGCTATGATGTTATATCTAACCCGATGTCATTGCGAGCGAACGTATGTGAGCGTGGCAATCCATTTCTGATCACTTTTTTGGATTGCATCAATGCTACTAAAGTAGCTCTTCGCAATAACGTTTGGCTAAAAGTATATATTAATTGACCAAATACTAAATAATAAAATGATGCTCATTAAAAGATTTTTTATTAACCTAAGCATAATAGTTTGTACAGTTGTAGTAATTTTAAGTTTATTAATATTAAGCAGCAGTGAAGGATATTTAGATAAGCCAATTAAGAAGGTAATAGAATTTTACCTCGATAAAAAAGGTATGAAAATACGGCTTGGTAATTTACAAATAAGAAATAATACTTTGTCAGTCGATAAAATCTTTATGGATTTAGCACATAACACTCAAAGTGAGATTACTGATTTCAAGATTAGTTTTATTATTGATAATCTAACAAGTAAGCCATTAATTCATAGTATTATTAATATAGATAATTTTTCCTTAATCTCTAAAGATAATCAACCCATAATAGACACTAAAATATCTGCTAGTTATATTTTAGATATTTTTAAAAATACGATTGAAACACAGTTAAACTTAAGTCCTATAAAAAATATTACTTTACTCGATAGTTATGGTAAAAAATTACCTGATGGCGAAGGATTTTGCTCTTATAACAGTGGAATTTCTACGGCTTCAAAGAAATTAATTAATTGCAAACTAGCATTTGGTGATCAAGCCTATCTATTATTCAATAGTATCTTGGATGGTAGCATAATTCAAGTTAATGGTAATGTTGAAAATATTCCTATAATGATTTATCAAATTGCTGAGAAAATTATCCCTAATAATCAAGTAATTTTATTTTTACAGGAATATATTAAAGATGGTTATATTAGAAATGGGGAATTTGATGTTAATTTTGACAAGAACAATTTAGAGAAAAATATTGCTCTAGAAACACTATTAAAAGCCAAGCTGCATGTTGTAGATCTTGAATATAAATATGATATAGATTTTCCAGCTTTAAGAAAAATTGATACTGATATTACTATATCTGGAACATCGGTTAAGTTCATATTAAATAAGGCGTATAGTAGTAATAGCCTCATTTCCAATGGAGTAATAACCTTTGATTGGCAAGGAATGGATAAGTCAAATTTTATCGTTAGTGCCATAGCTAAAGGACAGGTTATCGATCTAATTGATTTCATCTCAAATGAGGATTATAACAAAGTAAAAAAACAAGGAATCGATCTTAAAAAGATTACTGGAACCGCTAATTCAAAAATTGGTATAATAATACCGATTAGTCCAGCTATAAAAAATACTTATGACATATCTACAATAATAACTGGAGTAAATGGTAAAGCATTTAGTGATAATATTGTATTGAAAAATGCAAAAATAACTGGAACATTCAATGGTGATAAGATAAACTTGATCGGTACAGGTAAAATTAATGACTATGACAGTAATTTTACTTATCAATATAATATCGAGGATAATAACCATGATGATTATCACTATCTATTAAAAGTAAAAACTACCATTGTGGGTAATAATCAGAAGCTTGGTATATTCAAGTTAATTTCAGGTAGTAGTATCCTAGATTTTGAATATAAAGAGCAACAAGATAGGAAGAAACCAAAAGATAAGAAAGGTCAGTATAATACTACCGGCTTCATCAAAGCCAATGCTAATCTCAAGAATTTGGAATTTTATATTGATAAAATATCTATACATAAAAACCTTTCCAGTGAAGCTAAACTTGTTTTAACTGGTAAGTTAGATGATGACCTAAAGGGTGATATTAATTTTGACCTTTCGGGAGAGAATAACTTAAAAATAGTTGGTAAGGTTAAAGTGCAAGATACTAAATATGATGTTACTTTACCTATCATTACTTATGATACGACCGACCTAGTAGGAAAGTTGCTTTTGGGTAAAGATAGCTTGAGTGCCGAAATTCATGGAAAACAACTAGATTTGTCTAAATCTAATATGATGCAATTCTTAGAAAAAGAAGGGGATGCAAAAAACACTCATTTAAGAGTTGATGTAGATAGAGTAAGGTTAAAAAATAATATAATGCTTGATAAGCTTAATTTACAAATTGATTGTAATAAAATAAAATGCTTTTCTGGTTATTTAGATTCAAAAATTGGCACTAAATCTTTTAAAATGTTACTTACAGAAAAAAAAGATATGGAACAATGGATAGTTACCTGTGATAATGCTGGAGCTTTATTTAGAGGTATTGGCATGTATAATAACATGAAGTCTGGTATTATAAATCTAACACTTGATACAAAAAGACATGAGGTTAAGAAAGGTGAAGTGATACCAATCTTAGATGGTACATTTGACATAAAACGTTTTGTTACTACCGATATGTCCTTTCTAACTAGAATGGTATCATTTGTTTCGTTCCCAGGTTTTATGAGTTTTATATTAAATAATAAGGATATCATGTTTAATAACATGACAGGTAGCTTTAGTTATATAGGTAATACCATAAATATTACTGATACATCAGCTACTGGACCATTCTTTGATTTTACCATGAAAGGTACAATTGATACTAATAAACACCAAATAAAGCTTAAAGGTAATGTGATACCTTCTTTCTTTTTTGCTAGTACTATTATCACTAAAATACCAATAGTTGGTAAAATATTTTCAAAGGTTGCTCCTTATTCTGTGGAGTTAAAATATAAGGACTAAAACAATAGACTTACATAGACCCTGTGAACAAAGGTGTAATTTAATAGCGTGAGCGTTCACGGAAAAAAAGTTAAAGTACAAAACGTCTATTAGCGAGAAGGCGTAAGCCAAGAAGCAATCCAGGAAAGTAATTAGAAATAATGGAATGGACCTACCCTATATACAGAATGAGAAGCAAATGCTAATCTTCTAGGATAGGAAATGAATCCTAAACAACAATAAGGAGGCCCATATGGAAGTTACCACAATTGGTA